>SADC01000444.1:0-26839 GCA_004194705.1 Ditylenchus dipsaci
CTAAAAATCGCTACTGAAATATATCCCACCCATTAATTTAGGCGTAGGCTAGGCTGTACACGTAGGCTCAGACTCAGGTCCTATGCATTACTAACTAAAGCTTTTCTACAACTTTGTTTCAAAGATGGTAGTTTAGGTACCCTCCGAAATTATTTGGGATGGGTGTACCGATAGCGTCGAAAAATGTTATGACTTGTCTCAACTGTTTGTAATGTGTTTGTAGTTGAGAGCGGTTGCTCCTCTAGGTTAGTAGTCAAAGCGTGGGCTAAAAAACATGGAATAAATAAATGCCAGAGATAAACATTGTCATCCTACTCTTTGGTGCTGATGGTAAATGTTTATACCATGTTGATAGAAAAAACTTTGCTCGATTCCAGGTTATCCACTACTTGCAATCCGGATTCAGCCACCAGTACTACCATTTCTTCAACAGAATTTCCTGATTTATTCAACGAAAACTCGAATGTCCACAAACCTAAATTAATGCTCACAAATAAAGCGATTAAAACAATCATTCGCTAGTGATAATGGACAGCATGAACTGAGTGAACTTTTGATGGGCTTCTCAAATTATGTTAATAAATTCAAAGAGGTTTTTCAAATGGTGTGTAGTACATTTCGAATGATGCTCGCTCAAAAATTGATAACATGTCCTTTGTAAAGGTTAATAAGCAGCGCTACTGAGTAGATGCCCTCGTCAAGAATGTCTTGGTCCTCCATGTTGATTCTTTTAATTTTTTTTTCAATTCGATTTTCGGCTCAGGCGCAGGATAGGCCAGCGCGGCACTCAATCCTATTTTCTAAACTACAATGGGAAGAAAACACGCTTGCTCTGTCCGAACATACGCTTGCCTACTTTGTGCCTAACACAAGCCTTAGCACAGCATTTTTCAATGATATCGCGAATATGATAACCAAAAAGGTGATGAAAGATGTATTTTAAAAACAAAGTACTGTTTTTTCTAATTGTGCCCCCAGCGGCGGGATTTTCGACCATCTCGCAGAGGGGCCAATCAGAGACGATGGCGAATCTGTACAGCCCTTTCGCTTGACGCAAAAAAATACGAGACAGTACAAATTTAACTGAACAGGTCTGAACCCAAACAATTTTCATTGACAATCTTAACGTAAAAATTAATTCAACACCAAAATTTATCAAAAAAATCAATAAGCATATCTCCCATTTTTTCAGTTTTCATAGCGTTTCTAAAACTGTTGCAGAGCTAGCAATAATGATGAAGCTGATCGTCACAGTCATTTGAAAAATCTACCGTAATCCCTCTAATAAGCCGCCCCCCTTGTTCAAAATCGGGTCTTGCATTTGTTTTTGACCCATTATTTGAACTCCTCTTGGCAAGTTACCCTCAATTGTAGCCAGTGAGATGAGCTACAAAATAGATGGGACTGCCTAACAGGGTTTTCAAAACATAGGTCAAAAACACAATGCCAGAAACACCGTTTTTTAAATTTAGGAGGGGGCGCTTATTAGAGAATTACGGATGTAAACTACACTGCGATAACCTGGCTGAACTCAATTCAACACTGAAAACAATTTGATGCGAAAATCCTAGTTAGTCAGCTATCCATGTAAAGCATGGTCGCTAGCCCAGTCATCATTCATTTCTACTTTTCCATCCACACAACACTAACTGTTTAAACACTCAGCAATTTTCAAAAAATTCTTCTCAACCGTCAGAATGTGTTGCACAATGTTTGCTGTTACGCAAATTACTGTTTAGGGTTTTGAAAAAATACTCAACAAAGCAAAACCGCGAAAAATTATTATATAGTCAAACCTCGATAATCCGCCCCCATGGGAACCGATCCGAGGGTGGCGGATTATCGAGGTGGCGGTTAGCGGGGAAACTTTGTTGAGTTCTCTGATGGCCCAACCAAATCAGGCTTCTCGAAGTGGCGGTTTCGAGGGTGGCGGTTAGCGGGGTGGCGAAATTATCGAGGTTGACTGTATGATTATGTTTACTCTGTTTGCTAATATGTTAGCAACGAAGTGCTTCGGAGAAGGGTGATGAATAAGAGAGGGGAATTCTCACTCAGCCTCTAGAGGAGGATGGATATGAAAAAAAATGCGGTACTTTTGAAAAAAAATAATTAAAACCAAAACAACAGGGAGACCAAGGGCCTGCAAACACACTAAGCTTAAAGCGCCAGCAAATGTTAAAAAAAATGGCAGTGAAATCTTTCAAAAAGCAATTGTAATTTTCTATCTCCGGTCTTTGTAGAATCGGCTTGGAAACCAAAAAATCAAAGCATTCTAAATGTCTCCATTATAAACAAGAGCTTTACAAGCGGAAAAGCGATAAGAAATATTAATATTGGTTTTTTTTAGTTTTCGAAAAAACAAAATAATCATTAGGACGGCTAATGAGCAAGATTCAGCTACATGACAGCAGAATCGTTGGACAAAACATTTCAGTGAGTATAAGTTTTATAATGGTATCAGAATTATTTGGTAAAAAAAACTGAAGTAAAAAAAAGTTTTTCGATGATTTATAAATTTTATTGTTGCTACAAGAAGTCTGAATTTCGCTTTTCGAATTTTCTTGCCTCCTTTTCAAAATGGCTTGGATATTGCTTTTTATGGAATTTTAAGTTCTTGATCTAAAGATGTAATCGGTGTACTTCAAATGACTTGTGCTTTCTTATTTTCAGCTCCAGTGAAAAAATCTGTCTCACTTCTTGGTCTTTGCTGTCCATCCTTGTGTTTTGGTTTAACATATTTTGACTTTTTGTCATATTAGCTCTGGCAGTGCTGGAATTTCAAAATTTCCGGCTCCGGATCTGGCTCCCGGCTCCTTCGGGTAAATTTTTGCTCCGGATCTGGCTCCCGCTCGAAGCCGGAGCGGAGCCAAAGCGGAGCCGGAGTGAGCGATTGCCAGCACTGCCTTCAACAAGACTTTTGGTGAAGGGTCATTGCCGTCTCTGAAGGGCCGGTCTCTCTAAAAAAAATTTCTAATCATTGATCTTCTGTGCAGATTTTAAACTTGGTTTCTAACACAACCTAAAATTTAACTCTAGGCTTAGTTTGTTAGAAACCAAGCTTAAAAATCCGTACAAAAGTTCGGCGATCAGGGCGAGAAAATTCGCAATCCAGAACCGCGCGGCCATGGCCCTTTAACCGAAGGCTGCATATGAGGAAAAAAAATAATGGCTCTAGTAGCCAATACACCCCCTTCCCGCTAAAAATTTCGGTTAAACACTAGTAAAAAATACCCAAATATACGTCCCAGACCTCGGAAAAAGTGCATAAGACAGCTATGTCTCAACTTTAGTCACCACTTTCGTACGCTGATCTAACCCCGAGCCTAAGGGACAAGTCTGAACTTGTTGTTCCAAAAGGTAGTTACAGCGAATTTTATGAGGAAAAATTTGTAGAGGGGTATTCATGCTATCACCAAAGTACCTAACAAGGCGAGAGCAACGGTAAGTCGAGAAGGATGACACCAAAATATAAAAAGATGCGCCAACTTTCAGCGAATGCTAAAAAATCAGAAAGCACAAGTCTAAACATCTAGATAATATTTCAAAATTAAGAAAATTTGAAAAAGTTTCAACAAAAACTTGAAGGATTGTGACTACACTTTATATAAAAGAGACAAAAAAAAAAAAACGAATTACAGTCATTTTATTTGAAATTTGAACAAGGCACCAAATTAAAAAGTTGCGAAAATTCAGACTTTTTTGGGCATCACTTCAGTTACATCCTTCAAAATTCTGCAAAATTACAGAATTTTTCAAAAACAGATCAATAAACCAAATTTGTTGCAGTCACAGGACTATGGATCTGCTATTTATGTTGAAGAGCCATCAACTGTCTAAATGCAGCTCAATCAGTACTTTGACAACCTCTAGAGAAAATTCAAACTGCGTTAAGAATAGCATAGAAAATCTATGTTTGAATATGGACTTTTCTTCGATTGTTGATTTGCGTTTCTGCAGAAAAGCTGTAACATTTTTTTTCAAATAAAAAAAATTCCAAGTTAACTTCCACTGTTTTCTAACTCTAGGTACTCATAAACTTGGGAGGCGAGGGTATTCATATTTTATATAGATGTGAAATCCGAGACAAACCGTCATTAAAAATTCACATGAAGAATCTTCTGCCTTGCTTCAGTGATCAAAATGGCTAGAATATTCTTATAAATGTGATTTACCCTGGTCCCAAGGCGAAATGTCGAATTTCGGCAAAAAATTTACATGCAAAAAATCAACTCTGAATGTGAGAAACTGTTAGAAATATATTTTATATCGTTTTCAGTATATTAAAAATGCTTAGGAAACGCTGAAACACTATTTTCGGCATAGGTTCGCTTGGTTGTTTTTTTGCGACATTTTTTTTCAAATTCGCGCCAAGTATGGCGTTCTGTTTTTCGTGTTTTTTAACCACTGTAACCGGCATTAGGAATTCATCGACGGTGAATTCATCGACATTTTGGCGTTTTTTTCAGAGTTTGAGTCGTTTTTTTCAAACAGTTTTTCGAGTTGTTCGTAATGTTCTTTCGAGAATTAAGTTTTCGAGAGTCTCATTTTTTTGTTTCTAAAAATTCAGTGGTGATACGGTCGTTAACCGCGCCGATTTTCGGTAAATTAGCCAGAACTGGAAATCGTGTTGCGAAAACCCGGAAAACTCAAAACCGAGTTCAGCAAAATACAGTTCATTCACGACAAAAATTAACCGAAAAACCAGTCAGGAGCCGGTTAACCGGCCGAGAAAAATTTAAAAAACCGAACCGAAAACGGGGTAGATTAGAAATGCGATTAATAAAACTGTTCGTATCCTGCCTTACTTATTTGTGTTAATTTTGTAGCTAAGACCCATTATTTGGTACTAGCGAACGCTACTCCATGTGAATCTGATGTCGCTATGATCACTTACCATCAGACTTTTAATCATGAGCTCTTTGAGTTTACTTGACAAATGGACGTATGTAGTCCACATAGTGTGTATTAATCTATTTATCCAACAATTATGTAAAATTATTTGTGCAAATAATTTACTAACTTTATCTACATATTTTATCTTATGTCGCGGCCTGGTTTATCTATCCAGTCCAAATTATAATAATTATAATAGTTAATAAAATATAAAAATTAAATGAAAAGAAACAAATTTGCGAAATCCATAAATAATTAGATTAATCAAGACAAACCCAGAAATCATGACTTAAAACAAAACGCCAAAATGTTGATGAATTCACCTGTCGATGAATTTACCGTCGATAAATTCACCCTTTCCCCTGTAACCAATTAAGCCTTGGCCAGCATTTAGGCCCGGGATAGGCCAGCAACCGTTGGGACACACTCAAAATGTGTGTCCCAACTACGAAAAGACGAAAAAACAGAACGCCAGAATAGGCGCGAATTTGGAAAAAGGCCCAAAAACCACCAAAATTCTACGCACTCCTATTTTCACATCAATTAAAATGCACCCCCCTTCTCCAAGTGCATAATCGCCAAACTCTAGTATCAAACAATTAACGGCGTGTGAAACTTCAGCAATAAAATTTAAGAGCATATGATTTGATTGAGATACTGTGAGATTTGAATTGCAAGCTATGTGCCTTGAGATTTACGCCGGATATTTTTAGCGCAAAGTTTTTAAAAAAATACTGGCAAAATAAAATGCGTTTTTAGGTCCAAACTGCCTAAAAACACTAGCAAAAGCCTTCAAATCAAAAAATAATAAAAACGGATAAATCTTTTTCTGCCTGTTTTTGGCTTAAACGTGACTGTTTCAATCTCTCAGTCAAAGCAGAACGTACGTAAAAATTTTTTTGAAGCTCTAAAACAATCGGGTAGCTGTGTTCTTTCTTCGAAATTTAAAAAGATTTGAATTTAAATAAATTCTGTCTCGAGCGGAATTTGAAATTTGATAGTGAGTGGGCAAATCGAAGAGCAGTTTCTGAAGTAAATCAGCCATGCTGAACACGAATCGAGTGTCAGAAGTTGAGGTTTTATTTGACGAAATCAAAGTTTCAGGTCAAGATGCCTTTTGGTATATACTTTTGAATGTTTGCGAAACACCCAAAAAGCCTGGTTGCAGATCACTTTAAGGCACTATCTGGTGCAGTTTTTCTTGCTCTGTCGAATAGTATTAACCATTAACAAAAAAAACCGGGTTCCACATGTTTTTGTACATATTTTTGTATGAACACACATTTTGAAAAAAAAAACAATGGTTTCTCTAAGCCGAAATTTTTTCATTCGATGTCATAAATACCTCCATGATATGTCATTTGAAAAGCTCGCAATCTACGCTTTCTTTGCAAATGAGATAGAAAACATATTGAAACAGTGGCATTTTTTACCTCTTTGAAGTGGCATAGGCAAAAATCGTGACATTGATGGTTTACAAAGGCCGCTGACCACCGTAGAGTTATTTTTTGTTATTTCGCAACGTGCTCAGCGTGAAATTTTGCACAAGAACATAAAATCAGGACGTACAGCCGTTCCGTGTTAATGCATCTTCTTAGCAGAATCCGGCAGACATTATACTAAACATTAAAGTATGAAGCAAGTCAGAATCAGTGATGTATTTTGCGATTTTTTCTCCGGTCTGGCTTCAAATAGCAATTAAAAAAAATTTGCTCCGCACTTGCTCCGCGCTCTTGAGTTAATAAATTTGGTCCAGCTCTTGCTCCAGGCTCTCAACTTCAAAAAATTTGCTCGAGTGGTATGACATGGTAAAGACCTCTTCGAAACTAGGTCATTTTAGCCAAACTCAACTACCAGAAATTTGGGTAAATTTAGATAGTACTCGCCGAAACTTTCATTTCACCTGGCTTCAAAACACTTTAAATTGAGAGAGCAATCAGAGCCATCAATGCGCGCCCAAATTGTAGCACAGTGATCATAGTTGAACAGATAATTTATGATTTTGCATCAAAGATCCACTTTTTGGATATCCTTGTTTTCGACACCAAAAACGTCCATAACTCTGCATACAAATCAATTTTAGCTAAATAGTCAAAATCAGTGCTGGGCACGGGCCTTGATTTTGCCGGCCCGGCCCGGACCTCATTTTCCAAAGCCCGGCCCGCTGGACAGGGTCAGGCCGGGCGAGCCCGGCCAGCCCGGGCCGGCCCGGATAGCCTGGAAAAATTTCAAAATTTTTTTAATTCAAGTAGGCGAGCCCAGGAGCTGATATTTCTAATCTAAGATTTAAAAAAGAATATAAAATATTTTTATTTAAAAGTTTTTTTAAAACGCGCTACGCGCGTCGTATTGGTGCTAGATGGCCGGCACTCAGGTAAGAAGTGTTCATGTACTCGAAAACCCGAACTCTAACTCTAACTCGATGGTGTTCACGTACATAGAGTTAGAGATAGAGGTCGAGCTTGAAAATGTTTATGTATATAGCTTTGATAGCTCAGAATCTCAGCTCAGAGCCATAAAAAGCCACTGATAGTTATTTTGGGGGAATTAAGACAAGGGAATCTAAGTTAATGCATGAACACCTTCGAATCTACCTCGAACTCTAACGCTAACTCGAGGTACATGAACACCCTCGAGTTCGAGTTAGAGTAGAATTCGGATCAGAATTAGAATTCAGATCATTTTCAATTTTTTCTCGTCCTCGTCCCGTACTTCGTACCAGATATTTTTGGGCCTCGTACTTTGTACTCGTCCTCGTACTGACTTCGAAATTCGCTCGTACTCGTCTTCGTCATCGTCTTTTCTCGTCCTTTGTGTTCACTCGTACTTCTCTCGTACTTCATACTTCAAAGCAAAAAGTAAGTTTTTATTTAACAAAAATTTTTACTTTTGCTTAAAGCTTGTATATTTGATGTTTAATTATAAACAGATCCCGATTACTTCAAAGTAATTTCAAGATTTGATTTTCATTAAAAAACTACAAAATAGTAGCAGTAAGTAAACTGTCATTTTTGGCTTTTGTCCCAGCACTCCCAAACGTCCCAAACAAATTTTGACTTCCACAAATACTGCATAAAAATCGGGCAGAAAGCAGTAGCAGAAGGGTAAAAATCGTATTGATTGCTGGCTCTTCAAATAGTGTGGGGTTTATTTTGACAGCTTTTTTGGGGTGATTGCTGGATGATTTTAGTTGCTGACTGTCTTTGAAAAGTCAAGGCCAATGTTTGAAAATTTATGGAGATGTCTTCATCTTTAGCGCTTTTATATGGCAATTTTGCAGCTACATTGAGTGGATATAGTGCATCATCAGCAATAACATCATCACTAGTCACCATATGTAAATTTTCAATTTCTGGATTTTCGACCCTTTTATCGTCCCCTCATAATAGAAGTTTCGAAAAGATCGGTCATGTTGCAAATGTAAATCTGGCTGGTTTGATGGATGGTAGAGAGACCGCTTGACTTTTTCATGAGACTCAGCTTCTTTGTTCGCATGAGCATCAGCGAATTTTGCCTTTTCTAGAGATGGCCACTCAAAAACTTGATTGTTTAACTGCACATCCAAGTTTGATGAGGGTTCCACTGGCTTAGGCAGATTCATGTAGGCTGTTCGACAGGTTGCTACCTGGTTCTGTGTGGCACATGGATTTGGCTTGACTCGCTCATGTCTTTGTTGTGTACAGAGGCATCAGGGCTCCGAAACAGCACCATTACTTCGGTGAGTTTTGGCTGGAAGCGCTAATTCAGGCACACATATATTTGAAATTGAAATTGTAGATTTGGTGCCTGATTTGCTGAGCTCTGCTGCTTGCCTTAATTCCGAATTTGCGTTTAATGGGCAGAGCGGCTGAATGCTCCGAGACTGACAGTTGTGGGTTAGCAAACTTTTTTCGACAAATTTAGCATATGGGATTTATATTGCACTGATCAGTTGCATGCCCTCATCTAGCGCACTTCTTGCATCTTTCATCTTCTACAGCACTAGCAAGACGCTGTTCTAGAGTGCCGAAAGATGCACAGTCAGAGGCCAAATGTTCGCCTCCACAAAGCCAACAGGGGTGAGTTCGGCCTTGAATTTTTTGAAATTGAGGACTGCTAAACCATTGCTCATTGGGTGCAGAGTTTTTGTTGTATAATTGGCATCTAGAATGGCTGGACTTTCGGCTTCTGAACTTATTGCTGACTTTGTAGCCAATGTGTTTGAGCAGATAGTAGACAGCTGAGAAGGTCATTGGCTAGAGGCTGGGCCGAGCTATTTTGATTTGTAGCTTGAGCTCCAATGAGTGGTATATATACTTCCACTTCGGCATTTTGAGGTGCTCTCACTTTTTTATATTTTGCTTCGCCTTGCTCCCCTCGCTCTCACTATTTTGATGATAATATTCAGTTTGAGCAAAGGTCGCATCCTCTTTTCTGTCTTCATGCTGAATATTGTCAGCGCTCTGATGGATGTCTTTCTATCAGGGTAAGATCCAAGGTATCAGCTGGATTTCTTCTGCAACAACTTGTAGAAAGTCTATTGTTTTCCAGTCCGACTTTTTGAATCGAGCTCGCTTCACCTGAGAGAGTATGAATTGCACATCTGAGTCACCCTCCTCCAAAGTGCGCTCCATACGCATATAGTTGTTGCAGCTTTCTGGATCCATGCCTAACAAGCTCATTTGTCTGTAGATGCTGACGGCCTCTTGGTGCATTTTCTTGCATCAGCTGCATTTTTGCACATTTGGAGCCTCATCACTTCAATAGTCAAGTCTTTCATCAGTTCAGTCACATCAGAATATTGGTCGACTAGAGTCTTGACAGCTGGCTCATAGTTAGAATCGACAAGAGTGTAGCCACGAAGGGCGTCTCTTGCCTCCCCTCAAAGAAGTCCCAGCAGATGTGCCATTTTTTCCACTTTCAGCATTGAAGTTGCGTGCACGGCGACATTAACGTTTGTTACAAATCACCCCACATTCTACGGTCTCCATTGAACTGTCCAAGTTTTATGGCTGGCAGCTTCAAAGATGTAGTTGGTGGGGCTGCTGCTGCTGTCTTTGTGAAGTTGATGAGCTCCTGTGTTTGCCTCCTTTTTCAGCTTTGTGCGTCTCAATGTGGATATCTGTGTTCCGACTATTGAAATCATGCTTGCCAGATCCACGACCTCAATGAGGGAGTTTCATTGGATATGAACTCCATAGAGATTTCGGGCAGCCGGGCGCTCAGTTGCTGTGAGTTCGGTGAGGAAATCACCCCACTTTGTCAATGGCCAGGTCTACTGAATCCCGGAGCCGCTTCAACTCTTCTAGCCGTTGCTCGGCATTTTCCATTTTGCATTCAATGTCGATTATCTCATCTTCCAGTGAAGACCCAGTTGCTGCCAAATATTGGAATGTGGTTGGCAGAGTTATGGCTGAGAGCGCTTTAGCTCTGGAGATAGCTATCTTTATTTGCACACCAAATGAATTATTTGCTGGTGCTGAACTGGGCATTTAGGGAATGTCAAGCGGTCAGATACAACGATCTTCCTACTTCACTTATTGAATTTTTTTCAACTGCCAGGCATGATAACCCGCTAAGTTGATAAAAAAATATTTTTGAACGAATTGGCTTTGAATGAAAAAGGTTGATCCACAATGGGACTCTTTCTTGGCCAAATTGAGATTCGAGAAAAAAAGTTTAAAAATTTAAAAAAAAATTATTAAAAAATTTCAAGAAATATTTACTCACTGTGGTCAAGCAGAATTCCTCCTGCCAAGATCGCGATATTGAGATTCATTTTGAATATCTCAAGTCGAGTGTTGTGTGTGTGTGGTTGCAGATATTAGACGTGTGATGTTCACACAATATTTTATTAAATAGAAAAAGAGAGACAAACGCTCCAATATAGAACAAAAAACACAAGAATGATAATGTTTACAAAAAAAGGGGAGTAGCTAATACAAGACAAGCAAGATTTTAGACGAGATAGGAAGAAAAAGGCTGGAAACCCTTTTTCTTCCGCAAAAAAAAACAAAAACAAATATATATTTTTCCTATTAAGCTAAAACATTCTAAAAAATATTTCTTGCAAAATTCAGAACATAAAAAAGTTAACAAAAACATATATTACTTTTCCACTCGAACTTTCTGTTCGACACTCGTACCTAGTTTTGGAGGCTCGTACTTCTTCTCGTCCTCGTAGTACGAGGACGTAGCCGAGGACGAAAGACGAGGACGAGTGCACAACACTGGTGACTTCGTGATACAACAATTTAGCCATTGGAGAATCACTGAAATTTCTTTTTCCTTGCAACTCTGACAGTGCGACCTATGCGACCGGTATTTTTGGTGCGCTGTCCACGAACGCGAAGACCTCAGTAGTGACGCAAGCCTCGGTGCAGACGAATCTTATTCATGCGTCAAAGTCATCACGGTACTTACTTTCCAGATTGGTAGACAAGACCTATGAAGAGTATGAAGATATAAGTCAATTGACCCAAATCAAATAAAATGTGACCAACCTGGAAATTCTTGCCATCCTCGACTTCCTACAAACATAACTTTGCCAAATGCTTTTCAAAACGAAATGATTAAAGAATAACCTTGATAGCAGTGAGGGCGTGGGGCACCTTGCGATTCCCATCAATGTTGGAGCTTCTCCGACATAATCAGCGAAAGTTCGATGGCATAGGACATTTGTCACTTTTGAAATATTTGTCTCGCGACATTGTCACTATTTTTCGGTGAATTCGGCGAAAAAGCCGAAGTGACAAATGTCGCGCAACGAATATTTCAAAAAGTGAAAAATGTCCGGTTGCCATTTAGATAGCTGAAAATATAAAATGCAGACAGTAATGAAAGAATAGGTGAATACAACAAAAACAGTTGGCCAATATGGGACGTCGAATTAACCAAATCGATAAAAAATCAAACAAGTATTTAGCCGAAATGATAATAAATCAAAATGCTTTTGGACCAAAGATAGTTTTTGGACGAGTTAGGCATTGCGCCGATTTCAAACCTCGATTATTAAAAAAGCCCAATCAGGGTGCCAGATGTCTTTATTTATAAGACTTGTCCTTATTTTGAGATTCTAAATCTTATTATTTTTTGAAACTTTAAGTCAAATTTTCTTAAAGCATCAAAAGAGCAATAAGCACTAATAAAATTGCATATTTTTTCCAAAATACCCTAAAATGTCCTTATTTTAGCCAAATGTCCTTATTTTTTTAAAATAAATCTAGCGACCCTGCAATAGTACATCGTGCCAATTTTTTAAAATAAATTAAACCAATTAAATTCCAAAAGTTCGAATTGGCAAAACACCAGTTGTCAAAGCACGAGAAACCGTACACCCAAAATTTACTTAGTCGAAGACTGTCAATTTGAAATAGATTAGATAATATTTTTTTGCTAGTGTCTAATGACACAATTTTTCTAGATTTTATTTTCGATAACAATTAATATTTCGACAGTTACAATGTTCTATTTGTCAAGCGATTTGCTTATTCAAATTTTAGACTATCTCAATCGCCAAGAATTGGAGCTTCTTGTCCTATTAGTCAAGGATTTCTAAATATTACAAGCGAAATTTTTTCAAAATCATCCATTTCGTGTTCTTCACAATGTAACATTTGCATTTCCACATTTGGAATGGCTATTTGCGCCAAAACTACTGCTGGAGCTGATTTTTCTGCAATACAAATGATCAGTGATTCCAAAAATTTTTTTAAGTCTAACAGTGTTCGCTCAAAAAACACTTCTATAATTATTAACGGCGATGCTACAACAGACAATATTGATTTCAAAAACTTTTTTGAACAAAAAGGGCTTATGAACAACAACGTCCACACAATGATTGACAACATTTTCGAGAGCATAAGACAGCTTAGAACTCTAACCAATATTTAAACAGTTAATAATTGTGTATTTTTTGAAAGTTTTGATTGCAACTTGCACTCTATTTTCGCAAAGCAAGTTTATGAAGAAATTTTCACTACCGACTCAACTCACTTTCGGACTAAAAAAATCTTTTTGACTGCTGTTCAAAATTGGCTTTTATAGCTTTTGATCTGCATAAATCTGAATTGCTCACTTTCTGCCCGGAGGTCTCTTTTCACGTAAACGATCGCTTTAAACTCGATTCAGTGATTGATTATTTGCACTTATCACCGGCTGAAGCCCTGGCTAAACAAGTTACCACACTGCGGCAAACCCATTCTACAGTTACTGCACATTTTGAAGTTGCTAAATCCTTAATGATTTAAAAAAGTAAAACTATCACAGCTTAAAAATTTCAGCAAATTTTCAAAAATTTCATATTTTGAAGGGTGAGCATGCCCTTAACACCTACAGGACTGACTGTCACAAATGTATATTCTGGTGCAATATTTTAGGCAAAAATTTGAAAACGCTATTCAAACGGCTAAGTGGTACTATTTTTGAATTGGCGCCAAAAAAACTCGCTGTTTTTTTTAAATATCTATTACTTTTTCATACTGATTGTGTTGCTTTTGAGTGCAAACACATGCGTAGAATTTTCTAAGCTCTTTTTTTGTGTTGTCGTTTATTTTCTTTCGTTGATGGATGTCAAAACAGCAAAAATATAAGAAAAGCCAAAATTCGAACGATCATTTTAAAATTTGAAACAGCCAAAATTCAGCCAAAATTTTGGCTGAAATTTGGCTGTTTTGTATACGATCAAAACGCCATAAATTTTGGCTTTTTCTTAATTTTTTGGCTGTTTTGACATCCATGCTTTTGTTTCAAAAAAATTTTTTCGTCCATTAAATTCAAAATTTTTTCTTTTAAAAAAATACAGTGTTTTCAATAAAATTGATCATAACTTTCTGCGAATACTCCGTTTGCGGGGTATTTTCAATGTCTTAGAAAGCTCACATTCTGCTGCACAATACGAAAACATATGTGATACATTTGAATTGCAAAACACTATTTCAAAACATTGGTTTTGTTTCGTAAAATTTTCGGTATAATTTATTTTTATAAGCAAGTTATGAGCAATTTTATTAAAAAACTGTATTTTTTAAAAGAAAATTTTTGAATTTAATTGAAATGGAAGACAATAAACGCCAACACAAAAAGAAAGAGCGTAGAAAATGCTACGAATGTGTTTGCACTCAAAGGCACACAATGTGTATAAAAAACTTATAGATATTTGAAAAAAATAGCGATTTTTTTTGGCGCCAATTCAAAAATAGTACCACTTAGCCGTTCAAATATGGTTTTTTAAATTTTATTTGCGCTATTTCGTAGATCATGAAGTCTGCGCCAGAAATTCATTTGTGACAGTCAGTCCTGTAGGTGTTAAAAGGGCATGCTTACCCGTTCAAAATTTGTCACGCTAAATCAAATTTCTCAATAACCATGAACTTCTGTACGATTTTCAACTTGATTTCTAACAAAAAAAGGCCTAGAATTTAATTTCAGGTATAGTTTTGTTAGGAACAGGGTCAACAAATCCGCACAGACTTCAATAATTAGGAATTTTTTCGAATTACCGAGGACAAATTTCGAGAAGGTGAGCATGCCCCTTTGAGTTTAAAACTCCCATCACGGATCAGGACAAGTGTATTTTCTGGTAGAGCATACCAAAATGTTTAGCAAAATTGATAAAATCTTTTCGGTATTCGTGCTCTGTGCGCTGTCAAAATCTGTCGCTACTTGCATATACTCCCCCCCCCCCTCTAAATCAACATTTTCAAAATGTTCATAAACACCCTATACCGGCCTAAAATTGCCTAGGAAGCTCAAAAAGCCAATATTTTGAGTTCTGTTCAATAAAAAATTGAGTTTTACCATACAAATGTACCCATTTTGATCATTTAAAAATGTATTTAGGCTGTATTGGGTGGAATTGGACCAAAAAAAGCCAATTTTTAACAAAAAGGAAGATGTTGAACATAGGACTTGAGTTCAGCATCCCTCCGCCACGGTAAGTGCTCGGATGGAAGTTTGTCGATCCCGACTCCCTGAGAAAGCCGAGCGTTTTTTTTGATTCTAAGAAAAACATTTTTTTCGAACCGCAGGGAGGTATCATGGTTTTTAGTCAGAATCTGAGAATTTTAAATTGGCGCTTTTGAATTCTGAAGGGATTTAGGGCTGTATTGGAATGGGGAGAGAATAAAAGGGGCCACTAATCATAGTTTTTGTTAACTGGGGCCTACCGCATAAAGAAACTCTGGTATGCGTATTGTTTTCATGCTTACAGAGTCACTTTCGAGTGATTTGTGTCTAAGGTATGTGGGTGTGCGCATCTCACTCCAAGCCCCCAAGCCCCCTGCGCCCTGAAGGGAGGGGGGGGCTTGAGAGTTAGAGATGCGCGTACTCACTTACCTTAGACATGATTCCGAGAAGTACTCTTGACCATAAAATGCATATAGAGTATCTTTTGCCACGGCCCAGTTGAAAAACATGGTGAGGCAGTCGAAGAATATAGATATTCAAATTTATAATGTTCTGTATTTTACCCGTATTTTAACCTTTTTTTGCACAAATTTTGGCGCTTAGTTATCAATAAGAAGATGTGTCCAATATCATCGTTTGGTGAAGAGGTATATGTCAAACAGGATCAATAAATATTCACGTGAACAATAAGTCTACAACAACAAGTCTACCTCAAGGGGGGGGGGTCGGTGGAATTTATATACGCATCGCTTTAGGTCACAGGTTCGACTACCATTGGCTGCAGACCTTATTTTTTTCTTTCTTTTTATTTAGAAGTTTGGTGTCAAAATGTAGCTAACATCCTCAGTTTTTATTTGAGCTATCATACAGATGAAAAGTTTGTATAAAGTTTCAGATAAATTTTCAAAAAAACATTGAATCATGTCCAATTCGATGAAATCCTCAATAGGATTATCAATCAAGCAATCAATTGCGACCATTTTCAGCTTCACTGTCAGCAAATGCTGTAATTTGGAGATTTGATGCACATTGCTGGATAGCAATGAATTGGACATCAGTAAAGGTTTTAAAAATTTTAGCTCTAACAAAATATTACCTTCTACCTTGTATGATAGCTCAAATGAAATCTCATGATCTTGGCTTTATTACTGTGTATGAAACGTGTGACTTGTCGAAAATATGCATAAATATCAAACAAAGCAGTAGAAGAAAACCCTCAAAAACCATCGATTATCGGAGCTCTAGCCTATTTTTAGCCTACGAATAAGCTACACTAGGTGTGAAACCCTGCGTTGATGGTTTTGTCGGACAGTCAAAAGCCGAGGATGATTTTTACACGAAATTGTTAAAAAAGAAATTACATACATGGTGTGCAGGCGCTGGTAGTCGAACCTGTGACCTACACGATGCGTATATGAAGTTCCCCCTCTTTTTAATTTGGCTGCCCTGGACAAACAATTGACCTGAAAATTCTGCCCGAAAATAATAAAAAATTGAAAATAGGATAAAAAATTTCATTGTTGGAGTGGTAAATTACTTCAAATTTATGAATCGAAAAATAAGCGCCCCTTCTAATCGCCGCCCCCCCCCCTCCTAAATTGCCGCCCCCTAGAGGTCGATCGGAAATAGCGCCCCGGGGCGGCAATTAGAGGAAATACGGTTAATGTTCCGGCTTGAGTTCAGAATCCCCCCACGAGGACTGATCAGGTGGAGGAGATAACTTCATATTCGTGTTTCTCGACCCCGATTTCATGAGAAAGCCGCTGTTTTTTTGGTTCTGAGAAAAAAAATTTTTTCGAACCACAGGGGGGGTATCATGGTTTTTTAGTCAAAATTTGAAAAAATTTAAATTGGCGCCTTCTGAATTTAAAAGGGATTAAGGGCTGTATAGGGAGGGAAGGGAATAAAAGGGGGCACTAATCACACAGGGCCCACTAACAAGAAGATGTTGAACATAGTTTTGAATACTGGGCCTACCGCATAAATAAACTCTGGTATGCATGCTTTTTCATGCATCCAGAGTTACTTTCGAGTGATTGTGTCTAAGGTATGTGGGTGTGCGCATCTTAAATATAAGCCCCAAATCCTCTGCGCCCCCGAAAGGGGCGCAGGGAGCTTATAGTAAAGTTTTCGATCCCTTTCTCCAAATCAAGAAAGTGCGCTTTCCGTTCCTTTATCCTCGTTTTATCAAATATAAGAGAGGGTTAGGCCTTTGATCTTGTTTAATCTTGACAATGCCAAAAAAGCTCTGGGATTGACCTGTCGATAGTTTAATATTTAGTGATCTGAGATTTCTGTTTAATTCAAAATCAATTTAATCAATAAAGAAATCGGGGAGATCTGACCTTTGAAATCTGGACTTGGATAGTTCAAAAGGGCAACTGACTCGCAGATAACAACCTTTTTCGAAAAAATTTTCACCATCATGCTCAGCGTTCTGCGCTAGGAGCCATAAAAATCACGTACCAGAGCCAGAGTGTTGAAAAAATATGTTAAGTACATTTTGTCGTTTTTTCGGCTCTATTTAAGAAAACACAATATGACATCTTTAAAAAAATTTTTATAAGAATTTTTTAGAAATTCCTAGAGGCAACTGTGGCTAGATCATATGAGCTTCAACTAGAAATCAGCCCAAGTACAGGGGCACATGAAAGCCCTTTTAATTTATTTAACGGTACCACTGGTGAGTCTTTGCAAATGGTTGAGACCCTTGGCCACTTATTCACCGTACTTTTTAATTCGCCGAGGACCAAGTTCGTGATCAATAAAAGTAAATGAATGATCTGGTAACTGTGAATATTTTCATGGTATACTCAAGTAACGCATAACTTATTAGTTAAGGTTTTTTGCGTATTTTGTGCTGCATTTGACAAAATAAATTGTGAAAAAATTTAGCACTGCAAAAGTTGTTGTAAGACAAGCAATAGTGTTCCAAGCAATTCAAACTGTTAATATATCTAAGCAAAGGTCAGGTGGCGCCTATAAGCGCCTATACAGAGATTTTCGCAACAGGCAATACCTCATTTCGGACCACAAAATCGTGCTCTGCGTGCTCGATTTCTTGAAAACGGATCTTAAAATTTACAATTGACTGTATATTTTTAAATTCCTCTCGAGACAAAAATATTCAAATTTGATTCGGATTTTTCTGATTCTGGCCCGTATAATAAAGATTACCCTTGCCTCTACCTTTTACCCTTACCTCTACCCTTACCTCTACCTTCCACTTTTACCCTTGCCTCTACCTCTATCGTTACCTTACCTTTTACCCTTACTTCTACTTTCACCTTTACCTCTAGCTTTTACTCCTACCTCTACCTTGTACCATTACCTGCATTTTTTTACCATTACCTCAACCTTTTACCCTTAGCTGTATTTTTACACTCAACTTTTACAAATACATGCAATACAACTGCTCCGGCACCAAACGATTTATTCAACAACACAAGAGTTTCATCGGACACTTCTCGAAGGTGGCAAATGTTGTGTAGCAAGGCAGCGGCGACGATGAACTGAGGCACCCGCTCTAACGTAATCCGAAGCTCCCATGCAATGAATGAAACCGACGCTTCGAGCGGCCAATCACTTGTTAGACGAGCACCCGTGTCTTGTAGAGAGAGGAATTTTATCTGGAAACCACTGTTTACAGGCGACGTTTGCACATATCCGGTGTGAACATTGCGAAAACTAAACAAAAACAACGATAAAGTGAGAGAAAAAGCACAGTCTTAAAGAAGCGAGCAAAACTCAACAATCCGCACAACAATGAAACGCACAACAAATGAAAAACGGACGTTAAATTCGTGTTCAGCGAACTAAAATTGCTCTAGAAAGCTTTACGGGACAACATTTTGATAGAACATTTTGAAAATTTTTTACCATGCTACCACCCATGTTTCACCTTTACCTCTACCTCTACCTTTACCTCTAGCTTTTTATTAATACGGGTAGAGGTAAGGGTAAAGGTAAAAGGTACAGGTAAAGGTAAGGGTAAAAATTCTTTATTAATATGGGTAGAGGTAAGGGTAAAAGGTAGAGGTAGCGGTAGGGGTAAAAATTCTTTATTAATACGGGTAGAGGTAAGGGTAGAGGTAAGGGTAAAAGGTAAGGGTAAATCGATTATTAATACGGGCCCTGATCATAAATATAGGCAGATCCCCTCTTAAAAAGTGTATTTTTCGACGCTCTTTTTTTTAACGAAAGCTGACATTCTGGGGAACACGATGGAGTTGGCGAAAAAAAAATTATATCACCGTCTAGACTTATTTTTGACTTCCGAAACCAAAATGCGTAACACACACAGCCATTACAATACTATATAAAGATATATGTATTTGCTTGAAATTAATTTTGTTGAAAATGCTATCGCTAAACAGGGTCAAAAAAGGGTTACTACTCATATGGCCGCAACTCATTTGGCCGCACTCATTTGGCGCAACTCATATGGCGCAACTCATTTGGCCGCACTCATTTGGCCGCAACTCATATGGCCGCAACTCATTTGGCCGCACTCATTTGGCCGCAACTCATTTGCCGCACCTCATTTGGCCGCACTCATTTGGCCGCAACTCATTTGGCCGCACCTCATTTGGCCGCACTCATTTGGCCGCAACTCATTTGGCCGCACCTCATTTGGCCGCCATTTCCAATTTTTATAAGAAAATTACCACTGCTCTTAATTTTGACCTTTCATTGATGAGAGTAGTAAAATCATTAACTAAAGGCTATTCTACTCCGTTTCGGTCACTGGAGCTGGGCAAAAAAGAGTCTTTAAATGCATTTTTGTTAAGAGTCTTGCTCGGAATTATGTCTAAGGTAAGTCTGTGGCGCGATCTCTAACCAACCAAGCCCCCCCTGCGCCCCCTTCGGGGGCGCAGGGGGCTTGGTTGCTTGGGGTTGAGATGCGCACACACACATACCTGAGACACAAATCACTCGAAAGTAACTCTGGATGCATGAAAAGTATGCATACCAGAGTTCTTTATGCGGTAGCTCCAGTTAACAAAACTATGTTCAAATTCCATCTTTTAGGGCATCTGGGTATTTGTTTAAGTAAATTTACTTTGTTTTCTTGTGCAAAAAATCAATTTTCGGTTATATTTAAATTTGAAATTTACAAATTACAAAAATTCAAAAATGTGAAATGGCGGCCAAATGAGGTGCGGCCAAATGAGTTGCGGCCCTATGAGTGTGTACGCAAAAAAGTGCTGCAAAAATAGAAAATTGGGCAAACGTTTCACCTCCCCTTCGTGGTTTTGGCTTTTTTTGTACTTTTTACGTCTCTTGGACGATGTGGGGAGACAAGAAAGTGACCAGCACACACTCATTAAGCAACAACCAAATATAATTCAAAAGAACAATATTCAGAGGTTATTCAACCTGTTTTTCTTCCATGAATAGCTTGACTGCTTGTGTAGCGTCCCCATCCGAATGTCACATGCACCAGATCCTCGTGCCTTTTTGCTTGAGAAAGACGGAAGCTGCTCTTGCTCTCTTATTCTTTTTTTGTCGGTCACTCTAACACTAGAAAGACGGTTTGCAACTTTTATGCGTGCTTGCTTTACGCGTGCTTCTACAAGTAAAATAATTTTTAAGTAACTAAAGGTTTCAGGTATTTTTTTTTACAAATACAGTCAAACCTCTACTATGGCACCCCGAAGTTCGTTCCCGCCTTGGGTCCGACACTTTTTTTACCTCGATTTTTGAAGGCTTTTGCCATTCTGTTTTGACAGTCTGGTCCAAATATCGTAAGGATTCCGATTTTGCCGATCGTTTTTCAGAATTATAAAGAAAATTTTTCTAAAAAAAGCAAAAACTCAGTTTAAAAACAGAAATTTTTGAATTTTCCTGTTTTTAAACTGAGTTTTTGCTTTTTTAGAAGAATTTTTTTATAATTCTGAAACGATCGGCAAAATCGGAATCCTTACGATATTTGGGACCAGACTGTCAAAACAGAATGGAAAAAGACTTTGGAAATCGTTAAAAAAGTGTTCGGACCCAAGGCGGGAACGAACTTTTTGGGGGTGCATAGTAGAGAGGTTTGACTGTATTGTAAAATTTTGTGTTTTTTTTAAAGGGTAGAAATGACTATACGCAGTTTAAATTCTTAGTTAAAAATTCTCAATGAACCTTTTTCTCCAAGCCGATGCTGCGGTCATGAATATATTGCTCTACTAAAAGCAGGAACCTTGAAATACCGAGAACTTCACGCTGAGTGTAGTCCCTTTTGATGAGATTATTCGTACCCTTCAACCCATTATTCGTTGGTATTGAAGCCATGCACAAACATTTCCAGGATGCTTTTTTTGGTCAAAAATCGTATTAAATTTCCGATTTCAATTTAAAGAAAGTCAGCCATAAGCCATATACTTCGATTTATACTGCCACTAGCTATTTCATTATTTTTCTAAGAGTGATATATTCTAGACTCAGGAATGCACTATGTACTCGACAAAAAAATTATTACCAAAAATTACTTCGACAATTGGGTCGCTTGCAAAGTTTTATTTAGCAAAGAAAAGGTATGTTTGAATAAAGTCGGCTGCCTATGCAGCATCCGCGTCCCCTCTAGCTTAGATATATTTGTGGAATGCTTCCTGACAATCTTCATGCATTTGCAAGATTATCAGAATCATTTTGATTTCAAACTAGTGAATAAAATGTAAAAAAATAAACTTTACACCCAGAGGGATTCGAACCTGCAACCTATGAATGAGGTTTAATTTGAATTAAAACGATTTCCATGCGGGACCAGATACGGAAAGGAGATACACCCCCTTTAAGCCAAACGAAAAAGTTGCAATTTTTTTGATATCAATAAGAAATATATTATCAAAATGTAACTATTCTAAACTACTTTATTGAAAAATTGGAAAAAATATATTTTACAAAAAGTTAGTGATCAGATAATTTGTCAAAATAGAGGCGATAAGTCAAGAGATTCTATGTACAATCCTGCTCTAGGCCTCAATCCACCGATTGCCCTGTAATGTAAGAAAGGCAGCATTATTGATTTTCTGTAATTTTTATATTGTAGACCAACCTCTCTCTCCATCTTGGCCTCATGCTGCTGCTTGGCAGCACCCTTCAAGTCACCTTCCTTGGTGAAGCCACGTGGATCTTTGCCTTCTGGGATGCCTTCTTGGCCTTCATCATAGTCACCACCTTCATCTCCTCCAGAACGACCCTAAAATAGTGTCAGCTCTTCATAACATATTGTGCGACTGCATATAATGCGACTGCAATTTTTCTTTTTGCTAAAAATAGTGTTCCATGGTCTAGTTCGTCTTAGCTTTTTGTTACCAACTTTAGGGTGCTTCAAAATTGCTCGCAGGTGAGACCATAAAAAGCCCTACAAAAAATTCGTAATATTTTTTTTAAATCCAGAAATGACAAAAAATAAATAAAAAAATTTCTAAAGTGCACCCGGACTATTTGCAATAGACTTCACCGAAATAAATCGAAATTTTGACTAAAAATTTGAAAATTTTTAAAAATTCGAAGCTTTTTGTAGTACAGTCGACTCTCTACATAACGTCTTTCAAGGGACCGGCCAAAACGGGACGTTATGAGGAGAGGACGTTATATAGAGAGTCGTTATGTAGAGAGGCACTCGCCTATATATCACTCACCAGACGTTATGTAGAGAGTTTTTTCAAAAAAAATGTTTATTTCAACAATAAATTGCACCCGAACAAACAATCATTGGATGGGCATAAATTTGGGCATTGCACAGCAGCCCAACTTCACGGATGTTGAAGAATCTTCAAAGCTTCAACTGCTTCTCAAGTATTGTCTGGGTGGTTCTGGCACTTGGTCAATCTGTATCAATAACAATATCCCTTAAAGAAAATCCATTTAATAACCCAGCAAAAATAAATAATTTCCTTTCCGTCTCCGGCTCTTCCACTTCCGTTCAGACAAACGTTGCAATTTCGGCCAGAGTGAGCGTCCCATCAGTAGGGAGTTGGTGATACAACGATAAACAGTCGTCCAATGTGCCTTTCACCAAATCCAGCGGCTGCAATTCCGCCCAAAGTGTGCTTTATTATTACTGGCGTTTCCGAGATCCACCTTATCGCCAGCGCCTTCCTGATCCATCGATGTATCCTCTTGATTGTCAGTGCCATCCTTGAAAAACGGAAATTTTTTATTTGTAAAAAATACAAGATTTACTTCTGACGCTTAATGAATCCGGCTTTTCGGAAGCAATTGGCGATAGTTTCCGTTTATTATCCGACCAGGAACGATGAAGAAAGCGCGGTGCTTTGTAAAGATTAATTTTCTACTCAGTTATCTAGGTAGACGTAGGTAGCCGTGGTAGTGCAAATTTAAATTTAGAAAGCTACCCAACACTGAACATATTAGAAGCGAAAAATGAGTTATTTTCTTGTTGAGACGCTTTCAATTTTAATTTTTTTTCGAAAAGACGTTTATATGTAGAGGCGTCTTTAAAGCAGTGTCCAGCCGAATCGGGACGTTATGTAGAGAGGGACGTTATGTAGAGAGTCGCTATATAGAGAGGCAGTTGTTCGAGTATTTAGTTTAGACCAACCAAACCAGTTTCACTGGGACGTTATGAGGAGAGGGACGTTATATAGAGAGTCGTTATGTAGAGAGTCGACTGTAATTAACTCTGATTTGGTCTTACAAAGTAACCACTTGAACTGTAAACTCGAATATAGGCCATCTTGTTCAGGCCCCACTAAATGAAGTTTCAATATTTTGCCCACAGAAAAAAGATTGGATCTGGAGACTCAAAAAAACATCGGGGTGAAAAACTGTCTTGGTGCCCTCTGTGGATTGAAAAAAACGTGTTTCGCTATAGTCTAACCTCTATATAATGACACCCCCAAAATACGATTCCCAGCGGATTTTGATAATATTTTTCCAATTAATGTGTCGAAAAGAGTATCTGACTCATCTAAGGACCGAACTTTTGGGTGTCACCATATAAAGACATGACTGTAAAAAGATATATTATTTAAAATAGGCTGGGAGACCAAGGAAATTTTCGGCCTATTATAACATCTTTCTCGAGTGTCCAGATTCGACCTAATATTATAATTCCATATAGTTAATTGACTATGATCTACAAGATGGCATTTTTGTAATTTTCTAATTCGAGCTCACATTTTGGGCGGTTCCCTTCTTAGCTGATCTAGTCTGGCCTGATTTAGTCTTGTTCACCCACGCCTTTTCTAGTTCTCTGGCAAGAAAAATTTCAAACTACATTTTTATACTCATAAAAAGGATAATTGGATATGTTTGAATTGAAAATTCTTTAATTGTGCAAAAGTGTTCCCTACCTCTCTCTCCATCTTGGCTCATGCTGTTGTTTGGCGCTCCTTTCAAGTTGCCTTCAGCATCATAGCCTTGTCCAGACATTTTTGACAAAATGGGTTAAAGATTTAGTGAATTAATGGATTATCTGCAAAAAAAAATTAAATAAAAAAGTTTTGCACCATAGCGATCAAAACTTTTTACTAGAAATTAAAATAACAAAATTTTGAAATATTCACGCAAATTCAGGTATTGGGTCATGAATCAGAAAATTGATCAAAAAGTGCGGCTAAACTGAACCTGAGATCCCTTTACTTGCCTAAACCTAAAAACCCCTCCAGTCATTTTCCTTGGTCCGAGCTGTTGTCCAAAATCACAGATTTAAAAAAAAAATTTTTGGTGAATTTATCTTTTTTTTACTCAATTCAAGCAAATTCTTTATTCAAGCAAAATTTTGGCGAAAAACTTACTTGTGAAAAAACAACTAAAATTCAAGATTTTGTTGAGGAACCGATGAAACATGACTGGTCGACTCAGATTTTAGTGAGTAATAGCTCTTTCACAAACGTTGGAGTTGGCGTTGGGGTTGGAGTATTTTTTTTATGAACGCGTTTTTACTCCAACTCCAAGTCCGACTCCAACGCCAACTCCGACTCCAACTCCAAGCCTTTCATAAAAAAACTCCAACTTCAACGCCAACTTCAACTCCAACGTTAAGTCCGACTTTGATTCTTATTATTTATATTCTTATTATTTAATCTTATTAGTTGGAGTCGGCGTTGGAGTTGGAGTCCGCGTTGGAGTTTTTTTGTGAAAGGGTCGGAGTTGGCGTTGGAGTTGGAGTAAAAAGGTGTTCATAAAAAAAATTACTCCAACTCCAATTCCAACGCCAACGCCAACTCCAACGTTTGTGAAAGAGCTATAAGGGAAAAGAGGTGGTTGTATCTCAGGTTCACATACGTCAAAAGTGCTAATTTTCAGTACTTTTTGAATTTTCGAACATAAACCAGTACACTTTAGTCGAAAACAGCGAAATGGCGAGAAGTCATAAAACTTACAAGCGTCGATTTGCAATACTATCGAAAAAAAAATTTTATAGGGTCTAAAAACAAATTAGTTGCAAGAAATATAAAGCCACCGAAAATTTTTTTATCCTAAAAAAAAGTTGGCAAGTAAATATTTTTATATCCATCTTTTCCTATCCATCCACTCTATTTATAGGTTATAAACAAGGAGGGGCTTGCCCTCTTCAAGGGACTAAAACCTGCAAAAAATTATGACAAAAACATTTGAACACAGGCTTGTTTTGCTAATAGTGCACCGAAATATGCAAAATATTTATGTTTACTGCTACAAGCCTGTTGTGGATTAGGGTGTTTCAGGGCAGGCATTTTCGCGCACTGGCCACCAAGAATATTCTAGGGCAGTGTTTAAACAACAAAGATTAGGAGTTGCATAGAAGGCATGTTTTTTGTTGACTGATCTATGTTCTTTAAATGTTTTTGTTTGGAAAGGCGTGCCACTTTTGTGGAAAACGTAAATATTTTTTTTCTATTTTTGACTGGATGGATCTTTGAGTTGTTTATTTTAAGATTTTTGATGGAAAAGAGTGAAAAAAGTTTGGTAATTAAATGGAAGATACTTTTAAGAAAGGTTCAGGTACCAAGTGTGCTATACATAGACATGAACAAGTAGAAAAGGCCTAACCGAGCTAAATCTACACCTTCTCGAAATTTTCTGAAAACATATATAACATAAAAAACCAATAAAAGTCGAGAAGAATAGACCTCTGGAAGGAGGACAGATGCATTACACACATTTTAAAAAAACTTAAAAAAAATCAAAAATCTGGGCATTCTGTTAGGTTTGTCCGAAAGTCTTAGTGAAACTTCGAGCTCATTGTTCACAGCTAAATTTTATCTCATATATAAATTGCAAGTGTACAGCTTTATGGCAAAAATGTTCTTTTTTGAAAAAGTAGCTAAAACTTGTATATACCGTATTTCTCTAATTGCCGCCCGGGGCGGCAATTAGAGGAAATACAGTATTAGGTCAGAAATAGACCGAAATATTGTCGTTTCGTTGTAAAACGATGATATTTACTACTCAAAAAACACGTTTTTAGAACAGTCACCTCAGTAGTCTAGTACCCCCTTTTTGTGCGGGTAGCTGGAGTAGGAGAGAGAAATCTAGATATTTTACAAGTTTTTGAACGTCTCCATTCATTGACTGCGGTTCTTCTTTTCAAACAATTTTCATCATTTTGGCAAAATTCAGTAATTGTTTCAAATTTTCATTTATTTGTTCTAAGCTTGAGCCTCGTATATCAATAAGGATTTTTATTGTAATGTAAAGACCTAAGTCTAAACAGTAACTTTTTTCCCTAAGAAACGAGACTTTCGGAATACATTTATTTTTGAAAATCCAAGTTTGATGTATTTTTGAAAGCCTAAGCCTTTCGAAATAGCCAAGCCTAGGTAATTTTGAAAAAGCGAAAAAGAGTCTAAAATAATTTTCAGAATACGCAGTCCTAAAAAGATTTCCAGAAAACAGAAGCCTAATATAATTTCGAAAGACAAAGTCTAAAGTATTTTTTAGAGCCGAAGTCTGGAAAGGTATGTAAAACACAAATGTTTGTCTATTTAAGCAATTATACAAATATATATTTTTAATAATGAAACAAATATTCAGACTAGCTACCAGAGCTTAAGGTTCTAAGTTCAGAACAGTTATGGAAAAAAAGTAGCTTGAGTAAATTCTAGCCTTTTATCATAAGCGC
>SADC01000445.1:0-101066 GCA_004194705.1 Ditylenchus dipsaci
ATCGTTGTATGGGGTATAGTTCACAAAGGTAAACTACCGTATTTCCTCTAATAACTCACCCGGGTGAGTTATTTTTTGGATCGCTGAAAATTGGAAAAATTTGAGGTCGATCTCGAGATTTTTGGGTGAAAATATTGAATTTAAAAACTGGAATCGGTAGAGCTCGTGGGAATTAAGAAAACGCAATAAACAGCTTTGAAAAATATTTGTTCCGAGCTGAGATATAAGCCCACAAAGTTGAGGGGGGTGAGTTATTAGAGCAGGGTGAGTTATTAGAGGAAATACGGTATCAGTTCGCGACACTATTGATTCGAGACACTATCGGTTGGCGACAGTCGATCCATTCTCAATGATTAAGATCTATCCCTAATGGTCCTGAATCACCTGCAATGGTCCAGATCTATCCTTACTAGTCTTGATCTACCTTCAATAATCCAGATATACCGCCAATGGTCTTAAACCATTTTCGATTCTGGGGTGGGTATAAAATCCACCTGATATCTCCCCTAAATGGGTATTCACCTCCAGGAGCTACTTTCAGGTCGATTGATAGAGTAAGGATCAAGAGTTACTCGTGATCCTACTCGTCCATCTCAAACCGGATCAATAGATCAAGAGTTATTCTTGATCTTTTATCCTACTCGTCGTGTCTGAAACACGACCAGTAGATCACAAGTAACTCTTGATCCTTACTCTATTCATCGACCTGAAAGGGGATCCAGGATCCGAATATCCATATTTAGCTGAAATTAATTAAAAATCAAAGCACTATATCCAAAATCAGCTCCTTAGCACAGTTTAATAATGCTAAAACAGCTATTTAACTTGGAGGAACCTCAGTTCTGGAGTAGTTTTGTATCCCGTAGGGTATTCAGGTGGTGCTCAGGTTGTTGAATCTAGGTATCGGTGCTCAGGTGTTAGTCTCCATCCTCCATTGTAAGCGCCCTATAATGGATATCTCTGGTGAATGGATACCCAATGGATAGGCTGAAACAAAGAAGTTAATTGTTTTCGTCACACAATCCATGTCCGGGTACAAGTGGTGTATCTGGATGTCCACCTAAGGCAACTTTTTTCGGCGCTACTATAGAATACCCCTCCCCCCCCCCAAAAAAATCCGACCTTATAAAATCGCTGTAACTACCCTTGCAAACAACAAGTTTAGGCTTAGCCCTTAGGCTTGGGGTAGGCCAGCGTACGGAAGTCGTGACTAATGAAGAGTTTGCGCACATTTTCCGGGGTCTGGGACATATATTTGGGTACTTTTTACTTAAGTTTTAAAAGGTCGGATTTTGGGGGGGGGGTATTCTATAGTAGGGTCCTTTTTTCTTATTTTTCGACTTCAAGAAGTCTTTTTCGTTCACTAATGCTGAATATCTATAGACAGTTTGCACAGTTATGGACACCTAAACAAAGCAAGAAAACATTAGCTAAGCTCGAACGCCGAATACAATTACCGTATTTCCTCTAATATAAGCCCATGCTCCATTAGAAGCCCCCCCTATTTTTCGACTAAGGTTTCGGAGTTAAGGTCATTTGTGATTGACAATTTCAAGATTTTTGGGAGGTTGAAAAATAGAAGCCCATGGGCTTCTATTAGAGGAAATACGGTATATATAAAGTTCAGGAACAATTTTTACTCTAAGCGAACGTACGCTGGCCTGCCAGAGCCTAATAACAAACATGTTTGAGTCCGTGCAAATGTACACCTACCTATCCTAACTGGCTTCCAGGGTGGTATACTCAGGGCTTCGAATGAAAAATTTCAAAAAAGGACATTTGTGTAAAAAAACATTTTGACTGTTTTTGAAGTAAAAGGGTCATTTTATAGGCTGTATGTGAAAACTCCCGACAAATGTGTGAAATTTCCCGACTAATTAATTAATTTTCCCGGCAAATTCAAATTTGCCTAAAAGTAATGAATTTTCCCGACAAATCTGTGAAATTTCCCGACAAATCTGTGAAATTTCCCGGCAAATTTTCCGATCATCCGAAAGATGTTTTTTTAATTCTTTGAGTAATTTTCAAAGA
Source organism: Ditylenchus dipsaci (assembly GCA_004194705.1). Taxonomy (NCBI): domain Eukaryota; kingdom Metazoa; phylum Nematoda; class Chromadorea; order Rhabditida; family Anguinidae; genus Ditylenchus; species Ditylenchus dipsaci. The sequence continues at coordinate 2,032 of SADC01000445.1, forward strand.
GAGCTCGCAAATGATAAAAACAGAAAAGTCAATGAATCAGCTTACTGTATCCAATTTCCTCCATTTTCAGTCACCCATTCATCGACATTTTCCTTGCTAGAGCAATTGTCCATTCGCGCGCCACACCACGCTTCTTTTGTTGCTTAGCTTGGAATTGCATCTCCAAAAGTATTACCTAAGTCATTTCAAGTAATTTTTTTGAAACAAGAAACAAGGCAGCCGACACACAACCAATTAAACATTATAATTTAAGTATTTGCCGGGAACTTTCACAGATTTGTCGGGAAAATTCATTACTTTTAGACAAATTCGAATTTGCCGGGAAAATTAATTAATTAGTCGGGAAATTTCACACATTTGTCGGCAGGGTGGCCAGATGTTCTGCTTTAGCAGGAATTTCCTGCTCTTTGGTTTTGAAATCTGCTTTTTGACAGTAAAAAGCAGGAATTTTATAAGAATTTTATGTTCATTCCTGCTTTTTGCAGATTTTTTGTTTCAAAATCCTGCTTTTCGACATCAAAATCCTGCTTTGAAGATTTTGCATCTGGCCACCCTGTTTGTCGGGAGTTTTCAATTTGATCCCATTTTATATAGTGCTTGTCGCCATTTTGAAGCGAAAAAAAATATTTTGACTGAATTTTCAAAAATAAAAAAAGATTTAGGGTGCCAAAAAAAGGACAAATCTTTTTAAAAAGGACGATTCGGAGCCCTGGGTATACTCGACAATTACCTCAGGCATCAGCCAGCTGATGGCTGAGTTTAAACTTAGCCGACTGACTTCAGCCGGCAGAGGATATCACCCTGTTGGCCACCTACCTACCCTACCCGGCCACCTACTCACCCCACCTGACAACCTATTTTGATTGGTCACCATAAACAAAGACAATTAGAATTTGAAAAATAAGCTTAAACTTCTTTTCGAGACAAAAAATTTTTAATTTACTGAAGCTCCGTGTCTTCTATGGTCTTTGTTTTCTGGACCCTAACTTCAAAATTGTTATACCTCCGAGCAAAATCATCATCTCTATATAGTATTTGGGTCGAGTGGGTCACACTTTTTCTGAATTTATGGTGTTCAAGACTGATTTTTGGCTACTTTTTGCAATTTTTTTACGATATTTTTTCGGAACCCTCAAGTTCAACATCTTAGCTTCCTTTTGAGCACAAACACGTGTAATTGAAGATGCTTCTAAAAAAATTTTCCTTGCCCTCCAGATTGGATATGGTGGATTTTGGCCTGGATTCAAGGTGGATGTTTGGGTTCAAGGCTAATTTTCTGAAAACTTTTGGAAACTAATGTCGTATGTCTTTCCGGAACCCTCAAGTTCAACATCTTAGCTCTCTTTTGAGCACAAACACGTGTAATTGAAGATGCTTCTAAAAAAAGTTTTCCTTGTCCTCCAAATTGGTGATGGTGGATTTTTGACTGGATTCAAGGTGGATTTTTGTTTTCAAGCTCACTTTTCTGCTATTTTTGTGAATTAATGTCAAACATCTCTGCGGAACGCTCAAGTACAACATGTTGGCTGCCTTTTAAGCACAAACACGTATAATTGAAATGGCTTCTAAAAATTTTTTCCTTGCCCTTTTAATTGGTGATGGTGGATTTTAGGCTGGATTCAAGGTGGCTTTTTGTTTTGAAGCCCACTTTTCTGCCAGGTAGGGTAGGTAAATGGCCTCTTAGGGTGGGTAGGTAGCCAGACAGTATAGTTAAGTGTTCAGAAGGAATCTCTACAGTCAAACTTTAATATAACGTACACCCTGGGGACCAGGTCCGGTGTACGTTATAGTAGGCTAAATAGGCGAGGGTAGGCGAGGTAGGCGAGGATAGGTGAGGATAGGCAAGGGTAGGCGAGGATAAGCGAGGATAGGCGAGGGTACGCGAAGTAGGCGAAGAAAGGCGAGGATAGGCGAAAATAGGCGAGGATAGGCGAGGGTAGGCGAGGTAGAATAGGTGAATTAACAGGTAGGGTGGATGATCTAGCCTAACCATTAACGCACTCAAAAGATAAATCTACCCGAACTATTATTGTAAATGAACCACTAATGTTCCCGAACCACAGGAATAGTGCCTGAACTACCAATGTTCCCGAACGGCATAGGCGCCGATAGGCGCCTGCAGATCCTAGTTCTTTTGATTTCTTTTCTTTAAATGATAGCCAAGATTCTAAGCTACAATGTTTTTGAGAGATTTCTGAGTGTTTTCTGAAAAAATGCCGACGGAATCAGGTTTATAAAAAACCTGACTAACAAACAAAGTCCAGATACTATATAGAGATAAAGTAAAAACCCAATTTTTGTCCGAAGAACCCTACTACTTAAAAAATCTTATTTACCGGTCGATAGCTTATAGAAAGAGCGGCGCTACTTTGATATGTCAACATTGTGTTTTTTGTAGTTTAAAAAGTATTTTTGCGGCAAGAAAAAGGTTTTCTTAAAAAATTGATTATTACCCCTAATTTTTATAATGTTTGTTGGTTTTTGTCGAAAGTTCAAGCTGTTTTTGCAAAAATAATTTTTCAAAGAAAGAAAAGAGTTTATTCACATTTACACATACAACACTTTAGTCACAAAAAGGTGTCTACAGACTAACTGATAAAAAGTTGAAAGATAAATGGAATTCTTTAAACAAAGGAAACATTAGTTACTACATTTATTCTGCTGTAGAACGACAATTTTCAGCTGTTTACCAAAGCGTTATTTAAAACCCACTAATTTCCGGCTGGTATCCATCTTGCTTAAGGTGGTCAAATGAGGAATTCCCCAGGGAATTTCCAGACGACTCTCCGGTTAAGAAAAGCTTGGTCTCACAAGGAAACCGATCAAACTGTACGATTCAATTTGAAAAATCATCTTGCAGAGCGTAGTTGATTTACTATGTGGAGTTTTGATATTTTTTGCTAACAGACAAAAATGTCGAATCAAGAGACTCAAGAAACACTGAGCCCCCAACTGCCTTGGTCCCCCTGTAGATTTTTAAAAAGATATCACTATTTCAAAAGTATACATAGATAAAAGTGTCGGACCTAGCTGAGGATTGAACCTTTGGGATGTCCACTATAAATATACTTGACTGTAGAAAATATGTTTTTAAAAATCCACAGGGGAACCAAGGCAATTTTGGTCTATTTTGACATGTTTATCGAGTATCCGGATTCAATTTTTTTGTCTCTTAGCAAAAATATTTGGCGCTACTCGGTTTTACTGCCAACTACGAAAATGTAAGAAAAATTTGCTATATATTATCATTATATACAGTCCGTAATGACCTCGGCCGAGAAACAATCCAAAAAACAAGGACCAAGATGTAGCTATGAGGAGCTAAGAGACCTAGTTTTTTGATTTTGGAAATATTCTTTGATGAGATCTGTTTTTCCTAAATAAAAATAATATTTTTCTCGCTACAAACGGAATAAACTTGTTATATGGAAGAAAGCGTATTAATACAGATATACTTGCTAAAAATTTCCCGCATACACACCCAAGCATAAGGGCATTGAGGAAAAACTACAAGGCTGCTCGAATAATTCGCCGATCTACAAATGGCTAAAATTCATTTGCGCCTCAAAATGCTTATTTACGCCCTCAAATCAATTATTTACGCCCTCAAATTTGAAAATTGATCAAAATGCTCATTTACGCCCTCAAATGCTCATTTACGCCCTCAAATTTATTATTTACGCCCTCAAATCGATCAAATTGGGTGGGAATTCCCTATTTTAGATGGCAATATTTTCAGAACTTGAATGTCTGACTGTGTTTAGACTTTCCAAACCGGTATCTTCAGTTTCCCTGAGCCATTCTGTAGGAGAACGCATGAGGAGCTCACTCGAGCGACCCTGAGAGCCGCAAAAAATTTGCACTATATCGAGGCTCGTACTAAATCGGGGTTCCACTTTCGATACTTTCAAAGACTTTTGACCAAGTCCATCGAACTCGAGGTCGCACTAAATCGGGGATTGACTGTACCAGAGAGAGAGAGAGGTAAGTTTTCTCAGGCGGAGGTGCACTGGTGATGGTACCTAGGTGAAGTACCTATGTGGGTACCAAGTGGTCGTCCACTTGGATCAAAATTTTTTTTAACTTTTTTCATGTTCCGAAACTGTTTTCTGGACTAATTCGGGCATGCTGAAGATGGTTTGACAGTGGTAAAATCCCGTGTTCTCAAGTATTTTTTGAGTGTTGTGAAATAATTGATTTTGGTGAAATCAATTACAGTCAAGTCTCGATTTAACGAACCCCTGGGGACCGCCAAAAATGTTCGTTAAATCGAAGGTTTCGTTAAATCGAGAGCTTATTTCAGTCATTTTATTTAATCGGTGGCCAAATAGCCACCAAAAAAAGGTTCGTTAAATCAAGAGTTTCGTTAAATCGGGGTTTCGTTAAATCGAGACTTGACTGTATTCACCAAAACTCAAAATATACTCGAGAACACGGATTTTACCACTGTCAAACCATCTTCAGCATGCCCGAATTAGTCCAGAAAACAGGTTTTGGAACATGAAAAATGTAAAAAATTTTATGATATAAGTCGACGATCGGCTGGTTTCGCTGGTTGAGACTAAAAAATTTGAATTCCCGCAAAATTTTGGCTAAAATAAGCATTTTCGTCGATTTGAGGGCGTAAAAAAGAAATTTGAGGGCGTAAATGAGTAATTTGAGGGCGTAAATGAGTAATTTGAGGGCGTAAATAAGCATTTTGATCAATTTCAAATTTGAGGGCGTAAATAATTAATTTGAGGGCGTAAATGAGCATTTTGAGGGCGCAAATCACCTATAGCCATCTACAAATTGCTATTTTTTTTGTCTCGAGATGAATTTTAAGAAACCGTTTATGCTAGGATTGGGCAATTGTCAGACAATGCAAAAATGGACAGTTGTCCGGACAATTGTCCAAAAGACGGACTATTGCAACCCTCTGGCTTCGACATTTTCACTGATTCATCGGAGAATTGTCGGATAAATTGAGAAATGTTAAAAAATGGTTGCTCAATTGTCCGAAAATTGCAATTTAGTCGGACAATTGTCATTGGCCAACTATAGTTTTTGCAGACACAAAAATTTTCAAATAGCGGAATTATTTGAGCCACTTTATAGTACAGGGTGAAGCAAAAAAAGACCCTGTAGTCTCCAAACTTAAACACCTTTTTCCGATTTATTTATTTTTATTGTGCTTCAGATGGCTTTCACAAGAGAATGTAAAACCACGAAAAAAACTCAGGACTGATGCTAAGCAGATTTAGACAGGACTAAAAAGGTGTCTAAGTGTGATTGCTGGCGAGCTTTTTTTACCTCGCTTTGTGCTACTTACTAGAAAAGAGATTGCATTAAACCAATAAGATCAAAAACTGTTTTACTTGAGAGAAAGAGATAGACAAACGATAATTACATTGTATATGCAGCTAAACTAGCAATAGACAGACAATAAAGGGAGATGCTAGCTTGCTTAACACAACTAAAAATACTGAGTTATGGTAAAGTTTAATCAACTAGTATGTGTTTACAAACAAATTTTAATGCTAGCGTTACTTAACAGCAAACATCAGGCAATCTATAAAGCAAACATATTTTTTCTGGAATTTACAACAGTTAAATCTTTCAAACTAATTTTCCAGCTAATTGCCCTACCCAAAACAATATAAATATACCGTATTTGCTTCATTAATCGACCACTATCTAATAATCGCCGACCCCGCTTTTTTTACTAGGATTTCAGAATCAGGGCAATTTTCGATTTAAAATATCAAGATTTTTGAGAGGTTGAAAATTAATTGCCCATGGGCTACTAAAAGAGAATTTGCGGTACCAAAGAAACTTTGTACAGTCACCCCCGACATAGTGACACTCCCTGAAAGTTCGTTCCCGCCTAGGATCCGACACTTTTTTTTTACTGAATTTTCTAAAATTTTTGCCGAACCTGATTTGTCAGTGTGATCGGAAAAATCGTAAGAATTCCGATTTTTCCGGTCGTTTTTTGCCGAAAAGACCCATGGGTACTTGATATAGTGACACCCCCTTTTCAAACAGGGGTGTCTCTATATCGAGTACCCCGGGTCTTTTCGGCGAGGCTTTTATCATTCATAAAAGCAGCTGGTGAAATGAGAATCGCTACGATTTTTCTAATTAGACTGGAAGATCAGGGTCGAAAAATTTTTTAGAAAATTTGGGTGAAAAAGTAGTTTGACGAGGTAGATAATTGATTTGGCGGGATAAAACTATTTGAGCCGTTCACATTCATCCAAAATTTTAAAAGTCTGAAGTTTCATTTTGTGAACAAAGCATTTTTGAAGCAACCAGACCGAAAAAGAAAAAACTAAAAAAACTTCATAGACTGCCTGACCGAAATATTGGAATAATATAGAAAGTTGGAATGTATCAAAGGAAAAATAAATAAATTAGTCACTGGAGCAAACAACAAACCGTTTAGCCTTATTATTATTGGCAATAAACTGAATGAGCTATTATTGTAGGGACTAGAGCTTCCGAGGTGCAATACTGATGATGCATTCGCTGTGGGACTTGAGACGCCATCTTCGAGGCAGTCTTTTTGGAATTCTGCTATAATCTTTGCTTGATATAATACCACTAGCGATGAATTAATAGAGATTTAATCACAAACCAAAATATGGAATTTGTTTTTTCTGACTGAAAAGTGGTTCGCATGATTTGACTTGAACACTTGGACTAATTGTTCCTTCGGTGGACTAAAGATGAGATTTTTTTATTTGAAATTCAAAAGTAATCAAGTATTTTAAATGTTGAGAAAGCTCGTTTTGAGCTTTAACGAATTTTTGCGGGAAATTAAAAAGCTCCAAAAATTTGGCTAGCAAAATCAATTTCAGACTTCAAAGAGCTTCTAGTCTTCAATGTCCGTCAACATAGCAAAAAGCTCTTGCAAAGCTGTAGAGCAGATACAGATAAATTTTGGCACATGAATCAATGTAAAAAATGCAAGTTTTAATATTTTCAATGCGATTAAAATGAGTGGGCAACTTTTCTGCCTGTGATTTTCTTTGGTGTATAGGGCAATGGATAGCGCTATAACGCTAACTTCCAACCACTAACGTTTTTGGTCGCTGGCCCAAAATAGCTCGGAGGTTCGACCCCGCTCATGTTTGATCAATTTTTAGAAGTTATTTGACTTTTGGATGCCTGATTCGAGATCAGCGACTCAAATTTTTTTAAAATTTGGTCAATAAATTCAAAGAAACTAGAGCGCCCCAGAGTGGGGTCGAACCTGTGACCCATTTTGGGACATAAAACACAAACGCTTATCCCCAAAAATGATCACCAACCTTCATATTTTGATCCGCAGACACTTAGCAGACTGATGATTTACAGATGGGGAACCAAGCTTCGGTATATTTTCTCCATTTACATTGTTATATACAGGAGAAGGAGACCTAGATATAGGCTTCTCCCCTCGTTGTCTTCTGGAATATCTGAGTTGTCCCACAGGCTTTTGCCTGGATGTCTCATGTTTGCTTAACAACAAAATATCTGAGTAGAGATCTTTGTCTTCTGATTTATTGGAGCGACTGCGACGACCATTCTGAGCCTTAGCATACACATTGGCCGACAACCTTTTAAGTTGATGAGTGTTTCTATCCCCATATAGTTCTTTGGACTGTTTTGAGCGCATACTTCTTCGCTGAACGTTATTAGCTTCTATTGGCAAGATAGGCTTGTTATTCGGCTTGACTTTTTTGAGATCATTCACAGCTTTTTCTGAGCCATTTGGAGTAATTATGATTTGAGGTATGGTTGGTAGATGGCAAGATTCTTCCACGTCTGAGGTACAGGAAAAAGTTATGATACAATATGAAATTTAATTATTATCCACCTGTTTTGGCTGAAAGTCCGAGAGTATCCATCAAATCTAAAAAAAAATTTTTCGTTCCTAAGTTTTAATTTCCGTGCGTTTTCTAGCAAAAAACCGATTTATTTTTTCTATTTATCGAGACTTCTACGCTTAATTCAGAATCAAGCTAATTTCAACGACCCAGCAAAAGCATAATGTTCGCCGTGTTTTTTTCCATAATTTTCTTTTTAAATTGCAAATGTTTGAACAGTGAAAAAAAGGGTATCGACGTTATATACCTTTTGTCCCATTCTGGAACTATATTTTGTTCTAACTACTTTGGTCTTAGGCTTAGGGGTAGGCCAGCGTATGCTAGGACGGACTTATAAGTGCCTTGCGCACTTTTTCCGGGGTAATCTCGGACCGGGAGTAATATTTGGGTGCTTTCTTATAAGATTAAAAAAAAAATAGAGATTTGGGACAAAATAGGACAAAAGGTACACAACTTCAACTCACCGAAAAAAGTTTTACTGTTGTGAATAACTGAGAATTGAAAAGAGAGAGTTTTGTTGAAAAGTTTTCATAGAGAAACAACCGAAATACCCTTATATTTTAGTCGTTAGTCGCTTAAAACGTAATTACCGTAAATGCTCTAATAATCCGTCACCCTCTAATTTAAGGACCTATATCTCAGACTGAAGAAATTGTTTTGCAAATTTTTCTCAACTCCCACAAGCCCTACTGATTCCACTTATGGTTTTTAGATTTTCGCCCAAAATTTTGAGATTGACCTCTAAATTTTATGATTTTTGGTTGATTGAAATATAACCCGACATGTTGGCCTATTAGAGCATTTGCGGTATGCTACTTGAAAAGATCAAGAGGAAAACATGGAGTCAATCATTGAAGTCTCAAACTAACTGACATTTAAGGGCACTCTCCCTACTACTTTCTTTTGTGAACAGCCTGTTAGGCGAAGATATGGATGACATCAGAGATTTTTTCAGCGGTGAGATAAGTCCTTCGAAAATCCTATGAGTAATCATTTCTCCATCTTCTTTATGTTCAAATACAGCTGCTCGGCACACTCTAAAATAAACAAAACCATATTAGAAAGCTTCAAATAAAAATCGGCTCAATCCTACAGCCAGGGTTTATTTGCCTTGGTACTACTGTTTTTTTGGCTTGTGATAGCTTACGGCAAGAACTAAAAATACACTTCGAAGCTTTGTGAAATCCGGAAAACGTGATTGAGCATGTCAAAGCACGCACCTAAAAAATCCGAAAAAATCAGCTTAGATGACAAAGGCGAAAACTGACTAGGGTGTATACTTTACTTCAGTGTGGGCTTCATACTAAAATTGCTCCCAAATACTATGCCTGAGCGTTCTTGTTTTTTTGGGATTTTGGATTGGGATTTTAGAAATTATTTTAAATTTTAGGATTTTGGATTGGGATTTTTAAAATTATTTTAAATTTTGGGATTTTGGATTGGGATTTTAGAAATTATTTTAAATTTTAGGATTTTGGATTGGGATTTTTAAAATTATTTTAAATTTTGGGATTTTGGATTGGGATTTTAGAAATTATTTTAAATTTTAGGATTTTGGATTGGGATTTTTGAAATTATTTAAAAAAAATTTAGTTTCGAGATTAAATAAATTTATTTGGGGATTTTGGGATAATTTTGAGATTTTCGAAATGTGAACCGGTGGGATTTTGGATTTCGGATTATGAAACTTTGGGATTTTGGATTGGGATTTCCAAAATTTCTGGGATTCCAATCCCGGGAATCCCATGGGATTCCAATCTTACGCCCAAGTATACCAAATACATTAAGAAGGCCAAGGCCAGAAAAACTGCGAATTATAGGATAGGGCCTGACTATGTACCAGACCTGTAGTCAGTTTGGCGAAGAGTATATTTAGCAGTTCCATTCAAAGCTATTTTGCTGTTGTTTTCAGAGTCAACTACATTTTCTGACATAGAAGAGGCTTGCACTCCATTGACTTCATCATCGCTTTTGTCTGAATGCTGGGCAGCTTCCGAGTTGGAATCGTCAATTTTCGGTGGTCCATATGCTCCTTTTGTTCTTCTGCAAATTGAACGAGTTGCAGAATGAAAAGGTTGCCATTTCCAGCCACTGACCTTTCACAAGTGCTACATTCACACCTTTCATTGGCATCTCCAAAAAATTTTCACCGTAAAAACAGGCTGTAAGATGGAAAATTTTAAAAATTTATGAAACACATTTTCCTAATTTACTGATTTCTTCGCCTGCCTTGATATCTCTTAGAACTTTTATTAAAGCTGTGTGACCATCAGGAACAAATTTGCAGTTGGGCTTGCAGTCGTGATTGCTAAGGATCAAGGTAACTTTTTAATTTATCTAGGTTAGTAAAATAAAAGACACACATATAAGCTCCAGGTCCTAACCAAAGTTGTGCCTTTCTTTTTCTGAGAAATAACTAGAGTTTACAAAATATAATGTCTTACGAGCTAACCTTGTGGAAAACATTACAGAAAAGTCGTTCACATCTTTGCGAAGAAGCTGTAAAATAGTTAAATTTGTAATATGGTTGACAAATAACAAATTCGATCCTACTTCTTGCTCTTCCTCTCTACTCAGCTCTCCAATGACACCAAAGAGACTCTCGATAACTTCACCTTTGAACCAATTTCTTGTAGCTATCAACATGCCTCCCACACAATTTTCTGCTGAGTAACTAAAAAATTAAGTTTAATTTGTGAGTCAAAAAATAGGTAGCTAACCGATAACTTGGCCGTATTGTGAACCCTGAAAAGTACAAAACGAAACAATAAAATTGATAATATTAAAATCAGACCTGCCATAACGTCAAACATAGTTAAGAAGCGCAATAGCTAAAAATAAAAATCTAATCATCAAAGCTAAAATATCGTGTAAATTCTTTAAAAGAAATTCTTCGCAAAAAAATAAATTCTTGATTTATTTTTAGAACGCTCGAAAATTCATAAAACGGACCAGCAAAGGAAAATAAATATAAAATACTGTATTTCTTTTAATAAGACGGTCGGCCGCCTTATTTTTTGAATTCCCAAAAATCAGAAAATTTTAATGTCGACCTCAGAATTTTCGGCTGAGAATCCAAATTCTAAAAAGCAGAATTGGTAGAGCTCGTAGGGGTAGAGAAAACGAAGAAAACAGATTTGCAAAATATTTATTCTTGGCTAAGATGTAGATCCTCAAAGTCGAGGGGGCCGCCTTATTAGAGGAAATACGGTATTAAAATAAAATTAAAATAAAGTTATTAGGGTACATTTTGTTCCTTTTGGGGCAAATTTTATCGAGGTGTACGGTATTTTCTCTTTCACTTACATGTTCACGAAAATTTTCCAATTCCTTGGCATTTTTGCGTGCTGAGAACTTTTTCAATGTGTCCAATTCATATCTAAAAGATAGAAAAGTGACTAAAAATAAATTTGAAAAATAACTAATTAATCTCGCAACTTACAAAGAACGCAAAGCGTGATGTAAATTCTGTTGCTTTACACAAGTAGCTATTATATTCCTGACTTTTTGCTGCACATCTGCCGACAAAGGCTTGTAACTGAATTTTTTTCAGCTTGCATTTACTGTATAAAATAAAAAAAACTGGACTGTCCTTTTCGAGCCCCTTTGGTTTGAGCCCTGTTTAGCATAACCATAAGCCAAGGTAGACCAGGTAAATCATATTTTCGACATTATATATTAGGTCATGTCAAAAGTTCCGTCGTTTTTTTTCAAAAGCATTATTTGTGGCGTTGTGTTTTTGCTATAGATTTTTCAACTTTTAACAAAAGTTTGCCACTCTTTTGTAGCTGAGAATCTTGGCTACAAAATGAGTGGTAAAGTTTTGAAAAAAGTTGAAAAGATCTATGGTAAAAGCACAACGCCAAAAAAACGGTTTGGAAAAAAACGACGGAACTTTTGACACGACCTAATACTAAATGAAATTTTGGCACTACTCGGTTTAGCCCATCAACCCCTCCCCAAAAAGCTCCTCGGGAATAATAACCCCCCCAATAATTTTTAGGCGTAGCAATTAGGCTCCACCCTTAGGCTCAGGCTTCGCGCATTAGGGGGTCAGGTTATTAACGAGTAGTGTCGTGTCTAAATTGCATTAAAAAGGTATGGCTTTTAGAAAGTGGGTCACATGTTTTCGGTACCTTATTTATTCTTCTAAAATGTAAAAATTTTTCAAAAAAACTAACCACAGACTCATTTTATGTGTCTGAAAGCCTAAAAAAATACACCCATTAAAAATAAATAAAAAAAGCTATACTACAAAACACACACCAGAATCGGGTCAACTAACAGAGAGGTGCACAAATCGTCATTCTCACACAGCTCCTTAGGGGTCATGGAGTGAAATCCAGACGGTTTGATAGACAAAAAATTAGCATCTTCTTTATTTATAAAGCCATTCTGTTCCATAGTAACCAAAACTGAGATCAAGTAGCTAAACCACCTCTATTCTTCGAATAAACAATTTAAATGAGCAAAATGCCACAATGCTAATTAAAATTTGAGTTTGCGCGAATATTCGGATTTGAAATGAAGGGCTTTGCTTGCCTATTGGATTACCTTTTGTTGAACAATAGCAACTTGGAAGCTATTTGGCTCGAGAATTGTATTTTTGAACATGAGTACGGATGACAGCTTTTTACTGGAGATGAGCCGCAAGATTGATGGTCAAGAATTGAGGCTCTACCAGAGGGATGTCCAAGAACTGAGGTAGGGACTGCTTAGTTTTTTATAAATATATTTTCAAACAAATGAAATTTACCGGTCAGAAGTTTTGGCCCTATCCAACAAAAAGGGTGTTTTTGCCGTGGCTCTCTTTTTTTTGTAATTTACAAAGCGAGATTTGGCTGTTAAGACATGAATCTAAGGGCTAGTTCACAATTGTCATAGTTAATTTAAGTGTAAATATAAGGGGCTTTGGCCCTATTCCTCAATGGAGGGGGAGGTCTGCCTTGGTCCCCCTGTTGCTGTTTTTTGTGATTTTTTAGGCTAAGGCTCAGGTAAAAGACAATCAGAAGAAGCCTAAAATTTTAAAAGTAGGCCAGCGTATGTTAGGACGAACTTAAGCATGAGCCTAAAATACGTTTAAGTAAAATACGTCCAACCTTGCCTAAGCCTAAGCCTAAAAAATCACAAAAAAACAACGAGGGGGGGGGCCAAGGCAAAACCCCCTCCCATATTGAGGGATAGAGCCAGGGCTTTCGCAATACAGTCTAAGCTCTTATTCACTTCTCGTTTTGTTGTGATTTTTAAATCCTAAGGTGTCGCTATATTGAGCTGGAGGGGGAGGTGCTGATTCGCCGTCACGATATCCGCCATTGACAAAATCGCCGTCGCCTAAACTTGCCGTTGCTTATTTTGTTTGCCATTTCCCGCCTGGGGTGGTCTTATAGTACACTAGACTGCATAGTTTTTTCAACATGTTCCATACTGTCGAATTTTTGGCTAGTGCTTACAGACTCAAGTAAATTGCTCAAACTGAGAACAATAAAAAAACATGTATAGGTTAGTAGTGTGCTCCTTACAAATTTTTGGATATTCCCTATATCTCAGGGATGGGGATGAAAATTTACAGAGAAAAGTAGGTTTGCCGGAAAAAGTGTATTTTGACTACTTTTTAAGCGAAAGTGTCATTTTACATAGTGCTTATTGCCATTTTAAAGCGAAAAAAAAAGATTTTGACTAAAATTTTTAAAATAAAAAGATCCGGGGTCTCGAAAAAAGTACAAATCTTTTTAAAAGTACGATTCCCATCCCTGCTATATCCACTAGTTTTAGAGAGCAATATGAGAAAGCAAAGAAGTGTGAGTTGGAAGCTAACCAAATGTTGAGCATCGAAAAGACCAGGAACAAGACACAGGTCAGAACCTGATCAAAATAAGCTACCGATCAATTCTCTGATAATTGTATTTTGTTAAAGGAACGAGAGATTGAGCGCCGTCGTAAACAGCTAGAAGAAAGTACTGATTTCATCAAAAACTGCAAGCAGATTTGGAGGATGCTCGCTTAACGGCAAACGGAGTCAAATGGCAGTTGAAGGAAAATGAAATCAAGTCGATGACCGAGACTGAAATCATCCATTACAGAGCTCAAGTGTCTGGACTCGAGGCTAAATTGAAGAGGGTTGGTTTTGTGCACTTCGGGGCACCCTCTTTTTCATTAACTGTAAACAATTTAAAAAGTCAAATTTTGGTAAGGATTTTTTTTTTCGAAAACTAAGATTTTTAGTAAGGTAAGCGTTAGAAAACGATTTCGCTATTATTTATAGCGTATAAAAATTACTTATGACTTATTCACGTTGTTCGAGTTAGAGTTCAAGTTCGGATATTTGAGTACATGAACACCTTTTCCCGAACTCTAACTCGAAGAACGTGAACAAGCTACTAGGAGACTTAAAAAATACTAATAAAAAGGGCCCATAAGTGCACAAGTGCCGGTTTTGTACTTATCGTTCTAAAGAGCATTAAAATCTGTTTCTTTTAACTTTTTATATCTTTTTAAAACTGTTTATCAGGCACATTTTCAGCGTTTTAAATTTTTTGAAAATCGAAACTTTTCGTCCTTTCAAAAACAAAAGAGGTCTATAGGTTATGGGGTAGAAGCTTTCATTGAAAAGCTTCATTGCGCCGGTTGATTGGCAAGACTGAACATGACCAGTGGTCACTAGGGTGGTATACTTGACGATTACCTCAGCCATTAGCCTCAGTCTCAGCCGGCTGAGTTAGAAAAATCGTCCTCAGCCGTCAGCCAGGTCAAAAATTCTACCTCAACCACAGCCTCAACCGGCTGAGGTCTGAAAATTTTCCTCAGCCGTAAGCCGGGCACAAAATTTTAACTCAGTCATCAGCCTCAGCCGGCTGATGAATGAGTTAACCTCAGCCGGCTGACCTAAATTTAACAATTGTCAACTGCCTGGAAGGATATTTCATCACAATTTTTTTATCAACTAAAAACTTCATAATTATCAGAAAAAACAGTTCAAAAAAAAAAAGCGCAAAAATTTAACACAAAAATTCTCCTTAGCCGGCTGAGTTGGAAAAATTCAACCTCAGCCGTCAGGCAGGCCGAAATTTGACTCAGCCATCAGCCTCACCCGGCTGATGGCTGAGTCAAGACTCAGCCGGCACCCTGGTAGTCACTGACAAACACAATACTACAAAAACTGTTTTAAAATCTAGAGCTGAACATTTCAACTCTGTCAGCAATAACAGCTTTTGACGATTTAGAAGCAGATAGAGCTGGATCTAGCTCACGAATTGATCAAAGCTCACAAGAAGCCATGGAAAAGGAGATCAAAGATCTCAAGGCAGCACTCCAAGAAAAGAAAAGGCCTTGGAAGGCTATGTGGCTGAGTTGAATACTAGGAACCAAGCATCTAAGCGGACGGAAGATAGACAGGTTTTACTGATTTTCGCTATTTTTAAAAGTATCAACAACACTTTGTTTAGCAAGTAGATGGTCTGCATGAGCGTATTGGCTCCCTAACAGCCACGAAAGACGCCTTGCAGGAGCGAATCGATGCGCTTCAATCCGAAAAGTCGGAACTGGAAACGTGATAATTTACAATTCAGTTCAATAATATCTTTCTCTTCTTCGGGTTAAAAGGTGTAGGGAACTAAGGCATTTTCGGCCAACCAGAGTAATTAGCGGCAGAAAATATACCGCCCTTTTATAATTAAACCTCCATGTCTTTTTAGAAGCTGCGCTATGCAGACGAAGACCGCGCCTCTCTTAAAAGCAGGATCAATTCATTGAAAGATGAACTGACTAATTCTGAAGGCACCAGTCAACAGACAAGCTCATTTCTGATGACGAAATCGAGAAGATCAAACATCAGAAGCACAGCTAAGACTTGAGGCAATAAATTTTTTCTTAGTAATTGCAGGGACAATACGCCCGGTCATTCAAACTGGATAGTCCAGACGACAGCATACCAAGTGCACCCCCTCCAAAGAGTATTGAAATCGAGGGTATTGTTAGGGTGCTGCGTTTTATTATGTAACTTTTTTGTAGAAAACCGAGAGTATTTTGCCGCTTCAAGGCGAAAGACCCGCACACTCCACATTGCAAGGAATTGGGGGTTTCTGAATATGTACCACCTGTTCTACGGCTAGAGAACTCATACTCTTTGGACGGGTGCACTTGGGTTTTTACGGTCCCAGACTTCATTATTAATTTTTTTTAAATAATAATATTTTTTAGCACCTGCAATTAAAAGAGAGCACACCAAACTGGAGACCGAAAATAAGATTTTGAAGGAGGAATTGGTCAGTTTGCACCTGCTTTTTATGTAAACTAAGAAAAAATGTTTTGTTTCTATTTGAAAAAGCACATTTTTAGGAAAACTAAAAAACAGGAAAAAAAAAACAACAAATATTTACTTTTATAGTGAATATTTTTTCTCAGCCGAAATAAACAAACACAGTTAACTTTAGATTTTACACCAACCTCGTATATATTCAAAGAATATATACGTATAATTTTCTGGCTCTGACTCTCGCTCGGAGCCAGAGCTAGAGCAAATTTTTCAAAGTTGAAAGCCCAGAGCAAGAACGGAGCATTTTTTTTAACTAAGATTTCAGAGCCAGAGTCGGAGCGAAAAATCGCAAAAATACATCACTGATGGGTGGACTCGACTGTAATAGAGCAAAAATTTATAATAATGGTTGACCAAGTCCGAGCCATCTAAATAAGTAAAAATGACACTGAAAAATTTCCTCAATTTACATTCCGTCAACTTTGATCATTTGAAAAAAAGAAAAAAAATTTAAAATCTAAAAATGGGCGCATTATATAAATTAAAAAATAAAATAAAAAATCAAATTTTAACCCTGATTTCGACATAATTTTAGACCACTAAAAGTACGGATGACTCGAAAGCCAAAGAGTTTGAAAAAACGTTGGAGATTTTGAAGAAAGACAAAGAATCTCTTACAAATCAGAACACAGAGCTGCAGCACCAAACTGAATTCTTTAAAAACTCCTTGTCAGACACCCAGAAAAAGGTTTGGCATATGAACATTTTTCGCAATGTTACTCATCACAAATTGTAGTTAGCTGACTGCCAAAGAGTGGTCAATGAGAATGAAGACTGTGAGAAGGCACGCACTCAACAACTGTCAACTGAGCTGGACAACTCCAGGAGCAAGATGGATTCTATGCGCAAAGCCTTTTGGAGTTGGATGCTCAGTGCGACAAATTGATGGTTGGTTAGCTTAGCAAAATATTTTTGTTGAATCAAGAAAGTTAGGACTGAAACCTAGACCCTCCCTTCAATTGAAGTCTGTCCTCACTCGATTATAATAGCCTTATACAATTTTTTGAGACAGCGAGAGTAGATCCGACAACTAGGGCTTTGAAATAATGGAAAAATGAAAAACGGTATAGAAACGTGGTTTAAATTTTTGCCCGGGCAAAAAAGTGAATCACCTTTTAGCTCTGTTTTGGTTAGAGAATACCGGGTGGTCCAAAAAATTCGGAAAATATTGAAAATTTTTGTAGGTGGCTCCTTGCTCCATTGATTCCCAGGAAAATCGATGACAGTAATTAAACTACCCAGGAGCTCTTCCACACAATACACAAATAATGACATGCAATGCATGAAAACAATGGAAATAATTTTTCGGATGAAAAAATTCAAAATTTTTCGAATTTTTTAGGCCACCTTGTATATACTCTTTGGGCTAAACGGAGATCACTTTTTTTGTCCTGAGCAGAAAAGAAAGTCACGTTTTTGTCCCGTCCTTTTTTCTTAGACATCCCCTTTATTATTCTCAAAAAAGGTAAACAATTAGTTTTTAGAATAAGCTTCGAGGAGTAGACCAAGACAAAAAAGAGATTCTCAATGAAAATAAATTACTGCACAAGAGATGGAAGAGGTGCGCAAACAGTTGGAATCTCAGCACAAACTGCAGAGCAGTTTTTCTAATTTGCGGGAGGAGAACAGTAGACTGGCCTCGAAATTGGATATTTGGAGGTATTTTTTGATAAAAATTACTACAGAGTGAATCAAATCCTAAAAATCACTTTTTTCTATGACCCGTATATGGCTTAAACTTAAATAATTTGTTTAAGAACGAGCTGAAAGAATCTCACACAGAGCATCGTCGTGAACTTTCCAGTCTGGCAAGCAATTGGCTATGTCAAGAGAAAGAAGCCTCCAGAAATCGAATTGGATGCATTACAGTATTATTTTTTCTCTATTTGAAATACAGTCGAATCGATCGATAAACCGTCATCCTCAAGTTCGTTCCATCTAGGGTCCGACACTTTTTTTACCTCGATTTTTAACTTTTTGATAAAACTGATTCGTCAATCTAGTCAAAAATATCGCAAGGGTTCCAATTTTGCCGATCGTTTCTCAAATTAAAAATTTTCAATAAAACCGCGCCTTTCGATTTCACCCTATTTTGAAATTTTTTGAAAATAGGGTGAAGTATTATCGAGAGTGAGGCTCTTAATGGTGAAAATTTCAATTTTTGAGAAACGATTGAGAACGGAATCCTTGCGATATTTTGGACTGGACTGATGAATCAGTTTCGGCAAAAAAGTTCAAAAATTGAGTTTAAAAAAAAAGGTCGGACACTAGACGGGAACGAACTTGGGGGTGACGGTTTGTCGAGAGTCGACTGTACCAATTCACAATAAAATTCCATTATTTTTAGGTGAGCCAACTAGAGACGGAAATGAGACGACATGAATCTGAAAAGAAGTTTTTGATAGGTTGAAAATCAGAAATCTAAAATAAATGCTAAATTTTTAATTTTAGGCAAGTGGAACAAATCAAAAAGAAGTGGATTCTGCAAACAAGAGGTTTTCAGAGTTTTTGTTTTAGTAAAAAAAAGTTGGTGCGTGTATATGCGCTAACGTACCAGTAGCACTTTTGAAGACACGGTGATCAGTAAAATATCTTTTATATAAAAGTTTAAAAAACTCACAAATTTGAGTCAGTTATATTGCGCGCTGGGCATTGCTACACTCAACAAATTGTAAAGTTCAAAAATTTAAAATAGCTTAGATGTTCCATTAGCTGGGAATATACCTTATTTTCTAATGATTTTGGAGGGGCCAAAAATTTTTATTGTGTCTCAAGTTTTAGATCAAGGCTAGGGTCAATGAAAATTTGGGAGGAGAAGATTGGGCCATTTAAAACTTGGCCAATTATAAACTGGGTCACGATTTTCAGTGAAAGGTTAAAATTGAAACACCGTCAAAAAATGCAAATCTCTCGTCAAATTTTTAAAACTTACTGCTTTCGGTGATTACTTTTTAATTCTGTTATTTTTTTGCACCAGCATGTAGCCCTAAATCTCTAGTTTCTATTAAGTTATCAACTGGTGGACTAAGATATTGAAAAGTGGAAGAAAATTATATTTTTAAAACTAGACCTATTTTTTAAATAAATTGTTTTCCCACTTTTCGATATTGTAGTCAGCCAATTGATAGCTCATCAGAAACTAGAAATTCCGGCTACATGCGATGTAAAAAAATAAAAAAAGTTAAAAAGTAAACACGAGAACAAGAAATTTTAAAAATTGACGGGAGATTTACGTGTTTTGATTGCTGCCCGATTTTTTTTTAAATGTTAACGTAATTTTAAACCACCCTTTATTTCTACACATTTTCAACACCTCAACAATCTTGGGGAAGAGATCAACATTGTGGGTCAATAAAAATCTTGAAGGTCGATTATCTTAACCACCGAATATACTAATAACCATTGGTAGGATAGACGTCTATATCCCGAAAATTTGGTCTCTGTCAAATAACCCGCCGTTGTTTTTCAGCTGGCAGAAACTAGATCACGACAATGTGAGCTGATCAATGAAAACACCTCTTTACGCCAAGGACTAGCAGAGGCTATCAAGAAAGCTGAGCTATACCGCAATCAAAATGTAGAACTCGCCAAAACCAGCGACTCGCTCAGAGCTGATCTAGAGCCAACATCGACCAATTGGTCAGTTGGGCAGCCTACTTGGCTATACAAACCTAAAGATTTCATTGAATTTTTTTTCAGAATATCTTCGAGGAAAATCGCTGAACTAAAGTCCGAACTGGCGCAGAAAGAGAAATTGGCCAGTTATTTGCAGAGTGTGGTACAGCCTAAACAAATGCAGAAGTTGAGTCGGAAAACATCATCCCACACGCTTATTTCTACGGGTGACGAAGCTATTTCGGTTTGTGGTTTTGTGAAAGATGTTATCAGACTTTTGAAAGATAGCTTTGAACAAAAATAATTTCAGAACATTGAGATAGAGTCCAAGCAGTGCGAGGAACTGGAGCAACGACGAGACGACATGCTCAACAATCTGGAACATCAGCGAAGAGGTAAGTCATCAGACTTTTTCTTGTTCGCAATGTATCCGAAAAACTTGGCCCTTGAAAAAATTCTGATAGATCCCCATCTCACTAATTTTCGAAAATTTTTTGGGCCTAACCAAGCACGCGCACTGAAGTTTCCAGCAAATCGGCTCGGAAGGTATTTTGCTGTGGCTTCGGGACGAGCCGATAGGGAAGCCTAGGTCCAACGGATCACGTTAAAAGATAATTCCTGGTGAGCGGGCATCAAAAGCAGGCCGTGCACATTCCGGCCAAATTTAGATTCTGTGCAAAATAATAACCAGCAGTTTGAGAAAAGCTTCATTCCACTATTAGTTTTTTAACATTCTTAGTTTTAGTCCTTTCTGAAAGACAAAACGAGATGGTGCACTTTTGAAAACGCGGAGGCCAGATGAGGCGGTCAAGACAAAGAGGTGAATAAGTCTTCAATTAAAAACCTCAATAAGGTCCATGCCAAATGTCGAATATGAAATTTTTAGTGGTTTATCTGAATTTTCGGTTTTTTCAAATGAACATTACAGCCAATAATTTTTGTTCTCAGACACCCTAGTTTTCAAAATTCCTTTATAAATCCAAATGAATGAAATTTGAAAAATACGTGTAATGATTACACTGTAATCCTTTTTTCTGGGGCATATATTTTTTGGGCAAATTTTTCTTTTTCGGCGGCAAATTTATCTTTTCCACAGAGCTTCCTGAAAAAATTGTCCCAAAATAGAGCGAAATTTGTACCAAATAAAAGTAAATTTGCCCAAGAAAAAGTATATTTGCTGCAAAAAAAGTAAATTTGCTGCAAAGTAAATTTGCCCCTGAAAAATGATTAACCCAAAAATACATATTAGTCAGTATGCATTTTATTTTTTCAGGACCAGAGGGAATGTGCCTTCTCCTCGAAACTCCTCTACCTCCTGTCGCATGAGTCATGAAATTCCGCATAGATGGAAGAAGCAGTTCATTTCTCTCAATGCAGTATGTTGAACCTAAATATTTTTATTTTTAAAATTTCTTTTTCAGACCAACTGTGTTGTTTGCTATGAGGTAGGTGATCAGGCTTACAATAATCCTCGGTTGTAGAAAAAACAATTTTAGGGTCTTCCACACTTTGGGCATGTTTTCAAATGCAGAGGTACAGCCAAGCCTCAATATTAAATTTCTTTCCGCCTAGGTTCTGACAATTTGTCTAAGTTCTGTAACAGCCACTCACAAGGGAGGGACCTTGACTGTGACCTGGAGTTTTTTGGTAATTTTTTTTATACGTATTCTCGTAGGGCGTGCCGAAATCCCATGTGAATTTGGCTCCCCACCTCTGAAACTCAATGAAATTTTTAAGAATGACCATGGCCAAGGGTCAGCTATGAAAACCATGATAGGGTATCGAGGTGTTTTTAGAACTTTGAATGACCCTTCTACCAAATTTGTGAACCTTCACAGCTGAGGAGCAGATTTGTCAGGAAATTAGGCACGCTCTACAAGAATACGCAGAAAGAATTTGTCATCAAAGTTCCCCAGGTCACAATCAGGTACCTCCCTTGTCAGCAGTTTGCCTTCGTCCCCAAGCTGATTTTTTTCAATTTTTTTGCCTCTTCCTTGACCTTTAACTTCTCCTTGAATAAACTTTAAAGTTTAAATAAAAAGCAAATAATCGAAAGAGAATCGGCTTGGTGGTCCAGGCAAACTGCTTGGGTGGATGTGCAGAATTGACTAAGGTGGGTGTTGCACAATCGCTCCGACACTTTTTACTTGATTTTAAAGGCTTTTACTTGTTCTGTTGAGCAATCTGGTCCCAAGTATTGCAAGGATTCGATTTCGCCGACCGCTTTTTCAAAACTTCAAATTTTATCTTCCAAAAATCAAATCCTTGATATGACCCTCGATAGGTCGCTCTTTTTTAAAACCTAGTCTAGGTGCCCATATTACTTAAGGTCAATCCTTTTAAAATTTTCAGAGTGCTCATTGATGGTTCATTCTCACTGCAAACCCAACATAGTCAACACTTGTGGATTGCCGACAGAATGTGCCAACTTTTACCTGGGTCCTTACTCCACCTCCGGCAACACTATGACTGGCTGGGTCAAGGTATGTGCGCTTATCACAGAGAATCCAATCGGACAAATGAATAAATAAAATTTAGCTGTGGAGGTCAGATGATACTTCCGGCAACAAGTGGAGAAATGCATGGGCTGTGATCGATGTAAGCCTACCTTATTGAAAAATAATTAGATGACAGTCTATTAATTTGTTTAGGACCACCGCCTGTCCTTCTTCGACACTGACAATCTGGCTCTCAACGACGGCGCCCCCTTCTCGTCCATAGACTGGACAATGAACGCTGGAAAATATTCAACCAAGTGGGAGGCATGCCCTGATGGTGTAACTGGCGAAAATATGTCCATGATCATTGAGATCAAACTGCCTAAGTATGTTTATAGTGGTAGACGTATTTTTTTAGTGGATATAATGGGAATGGGTTTAGCTTCACCTTGTTCATGCTGGCACCAGTGCAGGCAAGCAACGATGGGTCAGGTCTTTGCAGGTTAGAACAATATTTACGGCTTACTCAAAACCTCTAATAGTAGGCCGCGCCCCCTCGTTCAAAATCGTGTTTGTGGCATTGCGTTTTTGACCCACTTTTTTGTAAACTGCTTTCATGCAAGTTACCACTGATTTAAAAGCCAGTGAGATGAGCTACAAAATGGGTAGCAACTTGTCTTATGCAAGTTTTGAAAAAGTGGTCTAAAACACAATACAAAAACACGATTTTTGAATCAGGGGGGAGGGGCTACTATATGAGACGTTTACGTTTATTACAATTGTCAGATTTTTTTCAAATTCTTTTGTCACCAAATCAAATTAGATAAGGCTTATCCATATGAGAAAAAAATCTTAAAAAAAAATCCAGACTCTGGATTCCAGCGATGGAATTCAACGTTTATATTCAAATAAAATAAGGTTTTATAGTGCTAATTTTAGTATGCTACCAACCGCGAATCTTTGTGCAACGTCGACCTCTTCTGTGAATGGAATGTACAGCATGCTTCTAGCTCTGGAAAAACCCAGAACTTGGTTTGTTTTAATTTCAGTTCAAAGCTTCTAAAGCTTCTCAACTCAACACTTCTGTTCGAAGCGTAGTCCTTTTTAAAGCAAACTTTAAATTTCAGGCCATCAATTGCACCCAAATCCTAGACATGAATGGCTTTTGCTAGGCTGCAAGAAGGCCTGTTTGCTACCAATGTAAATAATCCAAAGCTCCTTCCATTTGGCTGGAATGCGACTGTTTACTTTGTAAACTACTACTAATATTCTGTTCGACCCTTCATTACTAATCAAGTGTTTTAGATGGAGATAGTTGTGGAACACGGCACGAAATGTTGTTAGCCATTTGTGGTAGTGCTCGTCTTCTGGTCGTGCTCCACCTACAGCAGGTTAGAAGGGCACTCAAGTCAGACCAGCCGTCAGTTCAGTACACTCCTATTTCCAATATAGACAATTGCACGTAAGTGTTCAGATTTTCGGCTTCGATAAGGCTAGAAAGATGGCTTTCGTGTTTTTAAAATATTTTAAAAGTTGTCTAGTCCGGTGGGTGGATGTAGGTTCCGTTAAAAAGGCCTAGATACGTTAACTTGGCCACAGATTTGCAATTCCGCAGATTTTCTGGTATATCGTCGTATATTCTTAAATGAACGGCCAAAATCGTGCTTTGGACACTGTGTTTTGACCCATTTCTGGAGAATTCCCTTACGCAATGAAACAATAATTTTAGTGCATCTCACTGGCTATAAAATGGGTTGAAATACCTTTCGACCCGAAATCGACCTTTTCTGACTCAAAGGCTCTTTTCCTGTCCAAATTTAAAAACCATTTGTTCTCGGTGATTTTCGGATAATTTTTTTAACCGTTTTGTAGTTCTGGATCTCAGGTTTTCTAAAAGCTATGAACTGACCATATGAGTTTTATAAAGTTGGAGGAAAAAGTCTTTGAATGTACAAAACCGTCGAAACAATTTGCTCTATCCAAAAACCTTTTTCTCCAACTTTTCGTAACTCACTAAATCACACAACAGCTTGGTAGAAAGGCGAGATTCAGAACTACAAGATGGTTTTAAAAATTTAGGCAGGAAGAGCCTTTGGGGCAGAAAGGTACCATTTCGGATTGAAAAGAATGGTAATCCTTTTTTTGGAGCAAATTTACTCTTTTTTTGGGCAAATTTTTCTTTTGACTGATTTCATTATTGTTCTCGCCTTTTTTCAAAGAGGATGACACGATTATTTAGCCTGCGCTTCTAGTTTCTAATGAGATATAGATTGTGGCATCATCTCTGAAAATGTAGCACAAAAAGATAAAAGTATGAAGCAAGTCAGAAAAATAATTTGGTTCATACTTTTATCTTTTTGTGCTACATTTTCAAAGATGATGCCAATCTATATTCATTAGAAACTAGAAGCGCAGGGCTACATAATCGTGTCATCCTTTTGAAAAAGATGAGAAAAAATAATCAAATCAGTCGAAAGAAAATTTGCCCCAAAAAGAGTGAAATTTGCCCCCAAAAAGTATATTTGCCCCAAGAAAAAGGATTACCCAAAAAGAATTACAACCTATAAAATGGGTGATAACTTGTCCGAAAAA
Source organism: Ditylenchus dipsaci (assembly GCA_004194705.1). Lineage (NCBI taxonomy): Eukaryota > Metazoa > Nematoda > Chromadorea > Rhabditida > Anguinidae > Ditylenchus > Ditylenchus dipsaci. The sequence goes on from SADC01000445.1 coordinate 26,841, forward strand.
AAGTTTCCAAAAATGTTCAAAAATACAATGCCACGACCCAATTTGAACGATAGGGCTGGGCCGCTTATTGGAAGTATAATCAGCGCTCGATAGAGTGTACACCCCGAGGACCGGCTCCAGGTGTACACTATATCGAGCGTCGACTGTATGCGGTATTTTAAAATATTCTGTGCACAAAAATCATGATGTCAAGTAAGGTAGAAATCGAGTAATTAAAGGAATATTTTGATTTTTTTTTCGGAAAAAGTAGTCCACCGCAGAAATGCCGCTCTCGCTCAAAACCATAATTTTTTAAAATTTGGAAAAAGTACATCGCATCAGGGTACAAAATTAATGATCGTTCAAAGTTGGCCAAATTTCTTAGACCACCCTGTGAAATTTTAAAATTTTCAAATTTTTTTTTCAGATAGCTGTAGTCAGCAAGCCAGAGCACTATCACAAGAGGTAAAATTTTTCAGTACCTAAAAATCTTTTTTTTCTCAAAACTAAATATTTTTCATATTAGGTACATATACCTAGCGACTGCCGATGCCATCCACATTCTCCAGTTTGTTCAAAAACTTGGAGTGTTCTCGCCTGTCAAGCAGATCAAAACAGACGAACCATGTAGGTTCTTCCGTCTGACTATGTCCCAAATTTACCAGATTTTTTTCTAGGCATGTGCATTTGCAGCACTTCTACAGGCTTCATGTTTGGGCTGATCACTTCCACATAGCTCGTTTCGAGGAGTTCACACCACCCTGCTGACTATCGACAATTGCCCGTCAGACTTTCCGGTGTCTGCCATTGAAATTTCGAATGATGAGTACCTGCTCGCCTTCCATAGTACCTTTTTAGAATATTTGCAGAATCTCTATAAATTTACCTGATCAAAAGGATAAAATGTAGTACATTTAATGTACCGAAAAATATTAACAGTCAAACCTCGATTTAACGACCCCCTCCTTAAGTTCGTTCCCACCTAGGGTCTGACACTTTTTAAGCTGATTTTAAAACCGCTTTGTCAGTTCTGTTACGTAAAAGCCCAAGTGCCCGCCCTCCAAAGAGTATTTTTCTCTAAGCGTTCTATTTTGTGTTCCTTGGGTTTTTTTAAGTTTTCTTTTTTGCAATGTGTAGCGCGCTAACTTAGGCTTAGGCTTAGGTCTTAGGCTTAGGCTAAAATGAAAAAAGTAGCTTAAAGAAAAATACTCTTTGGAGGGGGGGCACTTGGGCTACTGTTGTTGTGTTATTATAGTCTGGTCACAAATATCGCAAGGATTCCGATTTTGCCGACCGTTTTTCAAAAATCTAAAGTTTTTACTTTTAAAAAAGCAAAACCTCAATTTAACGACTCTCTAACTTTTAAGTTTTTACCCAAGGCGATTGGCTGGTGTCCGACACTTTTTTGACTCAATTTTTGAAGTCTTTTACTTACTATTTTTGGTTAGTTTGGATTACGATTTCGCCGATCTTTTTTGCAAAAGACAATAACATTGGCATTTTAAGCAGAACTCTCTTATAACGTACACCCAAATCCGAAAAAGGTACGTTATAGGAAGAGTTCCGCTTTAAAATGCCAATGATATTGTCTTTTTTAAAACAATCAGCAAAATCAGAATTCTTGCAATATTTCCGACTAGGTTGCGCTTTTCATTAGCTTCTTAGGAATTTTGGAAATAGCTTCAAGTAGCTTTTCCCCTTCTTCAAGAGATCATACAGCAAGCGATTTTGGCGGTTAACTATATTTAAATTCTAGACTATGGAGTGTTCGTCACAGCCCAAGGCAAGCGCTCAAGACAAGAAAATGTGCAATGGGAAAGACTTCCAATTGAATTTGGTCAGTTTTATAATTGTTGGAAATCTGGGTTATCTGGGGTAATTATGAAAACCCCGCTTTTGGTTTTCATTTTGAGAAAATTTTTCTTGTATAATTAACCATTGCGTTGCTGTTTTTTTGGTTAAAAGTGGGTTAATTGGTTTCACGTGGTTTTTCTCTTTTGTTGGCTTGTTGGATCCAGTTTGGGTTTGACGAGTTTTCACTCAATCTGCATTTCTCACAAGTGACCAGCAATATATTTCAGTTACTGTGCCCCTATCTCTACATTGTCTACTGTGACTTTTTGGAAATTGCTAGAGTGGCCCTAATGAAGGTTCACTTCTCCGTATGTCAATGCTAATAACAACTAAATATTTTATGCCTATTGTTACTGATTTAGCATATTGACTGAGGATAAGAGTATGTTCAAATGCGATCAGCCCATAAAACTGGCTTTGGAGTAAAACTTCTGATGTATGACTATTTATTGATCTCATGATCACTTTTTTAGTCAAACAAATTTCAGGTTCTTTTCTCAGTGTCCACACAGGACAGGGTTGAACTGCATGTCTTCAACAGTGGTGACCTGATTCAACAGTAAGTTTCTGAAAAAGTCGGCCTCATACGAGAGGAGGACAGTTTTTCGCCTTGGTCCCCTTTTGATATTTTGGATATGGGTTTTGGCACTTGTGCACTTAGGGCCCTTTTTTAGTCAACTCTGAATAAGGTTTGAACGTCTCCTAAGTGATTCTCATACGCTAAAACGATAAAAAGTTGTTTCCGAACAATTTGCGCACTAAAAGTTAGATTAAAAAAAATTGGTTATCAAAGTTTAACCAATTGCCTTGGTCCCCAAGCTACCTAAACCCGAAAGGGTACCTGGATACTTTAAAATGACCAAAAAAGATGGGATTTGAACAAAGTTTTGTCAACTGGGGCCTACTGAATAAAAAAAAATCTGGTATGCATGCTTTTTCATGCATCCAGAGTCACTTTCGAGTGATTTTCGTCTAAGGTATGCGCATCTCAGCCCCAAGCAACCAAGCCACTACGCACCCTTCGGGGCGCAGGGGCTTTGTTGGTTAGAGCGCTGGCGCCAGTGGGGGCAGGCTATTTCTTAAGGCGCCGGGCGCCGGAACTGGCGCCGGGTTTTTTTAAAATCGGCGCCGAGCGCATTACGTGCCGCCGGTCATTTTTTGGCGCAGGCGCCGGAAAAATCTAGAAGTAACTAAAAAATGTTGTTTGACAAAAAATTCATTTTTCATTATCAATTAGAAGAGTGACTTGAATTTATCTATCTCTTGTTATACAAAACATGGTTAATCATGTTACAATTATCGAGGGGTGCACTTGGTATGCTGTCGTATTCACTATTTCAGACCAAATCGCTGTTGAAACGAAAACTGGCTGACACTCTAACATCAACAACGCAACGCTCTATATCCACAAGAAGAAGGCTAATCAGTTATCAATATGTGTGATATCGTATTTGCACCATAATTATATTAAAAGTTACCTCTTGTTCAATGTAAAAAAATTAATAACCAGAAAGTTGTGTATTTATTTGGCAATTTACTAACAAAAATAAACAGGATTTTAACAATCGGAACTGAACCAAAGCACGAAACTAAACAAATTTATCGAGAAGAGAAAACAATCTAAAAAAAAATTTAGTTGTCCAGAGATTCTCATAGAGCTCTCCCACAACCTTATTTGAGATATTCTTGGCTGAAATTGCGAAATTTCTTTCCTTTTACAATATTAAATAAAAAAATTTTGACCAAAATCTTAATTCGTCTTGGTCCCCCAAGACAAAATTAAAATTTTGGTTGAATTTTTTCCCAAAAATCGATTTTTTATTGAGGAAGTGTCAAAAATGTTATTTTATTTTATTTAATGTTATTTGAGCGTAAAGAAGTTACATAGGAGATGTTTAAAAAACTTTTCTCAAACAATGTAAAATGTGACGCACCCGAAACTCCTAAGTCCAAACCACTGCGGTAAATTTTCGGAATTTCGGCACCGGCACCGCGCCAGGCACCAGCCTAGAAATGCGTGGCACCGGAACCGCACCGACTTCTGAAAACCGTCATTGGATTTTTGGGCATCCAAAATATTTAGCCCAGGGGCTAAATTAGAGAAAATACGGTATTCTATCATGGACTCAGAATTATTCTTGACAAATAGCTAATCACTGGGTAATTCTCCATGTAGTTACCTGGATAAGTACCCAACAAAATAAATTTAGTGCCAATGTCAAAAAATGTTGAGAATGGACAATATTTTTTGCGCAAATCCAATTTATGACGCAAATTTCGCTTTGTCTAATTACTTTGAAATTATTAGCACGGGAATTTCCGACTGAGATAACGGCTCTTACAAGGGTTTAAAAACCTGCTCCGCACGAAGATCACAAAAAAGGACCACCAAACATAAGTGCAATGCCCTTAAAAAGCCCAATTTTCGTGAATACTCATCACGGTTAAGCATGGTTTTTTCTTCAGTCTGGTGAGCGGTGAATTTTCAAGTGCGGTTTTTTTGATATATCCAGGAAATCTTTTTGTCTGGTCTTTCTAATGGTATATCGTTTGCCTATATTCAAGAAAATTGTCAAAATAAAGATTAAAAGATTCATAAAAGGCATTTTTTTAAAATTTACAACTTTAAGAAAGTGTAAGAAATTTTTGCACAAAAAGATGCAACCATCAAACCGTCTTTAGATTCAGAATTAGCATGGAAAGCGGTACTTGGCACTGCTTTAAAGTCAAGTAAAATAACCCTTGTTACTGTCTAGTAAAAGTAAAGAAATTGTTTTAAAAAAGTTTGACGTAAAAAAGTTAGCAAACTCATAATTACGACCATACTTGTACGGCCGTTGGCGGAGCGCGGCGGCCCGCGGGTAAAATTAGCAATTTTGGAGTGCCGGAGGTCGGCGCTCCGCCGGCGAAGGCGACGAAATTTTAAAATGCCGGTGGCGGCGGAGGAAGTGGCGCTGTTTTTTGAAAAACCTGCGGCGGAGGCGGCGGCGATTTTCATTTTTTGGGGAACGTGCAAGTATGATTACGACACTGAATCAGTGTTCAGCTTGGCCGGCTTTCTTAAAAGACCATGGTTTTGGGCGCAGTGGCATGTGCAAAATTTGAATTGGCGGGGGACACTTCTCTTTCGTCTGTCAGTGTACTCTTTCGAGTCGTTTTGAATTGCTCCAAAGAGTACAATGAAAGACGAAAGAGAGTGTCCCCTCCAATACAAATTTTGCACATTCCACTGCGCGCCAAAACCATGGTCCTTTAAAGGGCATGGCACCTGTTTTTGAATTTGTCCCCGCCAATTCCAAAATTTTCCGAATCATTGAACTTCTGTACTAATTTTTTAACTTGGTTTCTAACAAAACTATACCTAAAATAAAATTCCAGGCCTTGTTTTGTTAGAAACCAAGTTGAAAAATTCGTACAAAATTTCAATGATTCGGGAAAAAATTTTGAATTGGCGGGACAAATTCAAAACAGGTGGCCATGCCCCTTTAAGAAACTGCTTTTAGCAAATGAAAGTGACTTTAAATTTCAAATTCCGTTCGGAAAAAAAATTGAAAAAATTGAAACTGACGTTCTTTGTCTCGAGTTCCACTCCGTCTTGACAATTTCAGAAAAAAAATTGCAAAAAACAGAAGGATCAGGCCTATATCTCGGCACACCTTAACTGGTCCACTCATTTGCCCACATCTCATTCGAGAGCAAGGAGGCCAGCGTGCGTCAGGGCAAATTCAAAAAATTTTTAATTCCATTCTTCTGTAATTGTTTCATGTTCAAAATGTTGATTTTATGTATCGAAATCCGGATTTTGAAAATTTGTGTCTGGCACCTCAGCAGGGTGGCCAGATGCAAATCTTTAAAGCAGAATTTTGGTAAAGGGACGTTTGTACGACTTTATGCAAATGCATAAAGTCGGACAAACGTTCAAAAAACACAGCGGGAACCAAGGCAGTTTTTTTACGTTTTTTCAAAAAAAAAATTAGATTGCGTCCGAACCACCAAAAACCATCCAAAACCACCCCAAACCACCTAAAACACCCAAAATCACCTTGATTGGGCTAAAGCAGAAACTCTTAAAATACTACGAGTTGATAACAACTGTACACAAGCAATAGTTTCAAATCAGCGATTATTCTGTTAACGAATATCGCTCATTTACATTGGTTGGAATTATTTTTCATATTCCGTTTGTTTCTAATCATTCCGTTTGCTATTGCTTGTGTACAGTTTTTATCTTTTCGTAGTATGTTAAGAGTTTCCGCTTCAGCTCAATCAAATCAAAGTTTCTCGATGTTGTGGTGAAGGAGGTGCGAGAGCAAAGACATCTACCGGCTTTAACGAAATCGGCAGGAAGAAACGGCCACCTTATACACGTGCTACATATGCTGCAGGTGTTGGTAAGTAAACTCGAAGTTCTGGTCTTATCAAACCCAATTAACTACACGATTTGAATATGATATGATGGTTTGGTTGAGATTTTTAAAAATTTTCGATTTCATGTCATCCACGTGGTTATCCACGAATGGTTGGGTGATTTTGGGTGGTTTGGTGTTTTAGGTGGTTTGGGTGGTTTTGGTGTTTAGGTGGTTTTGGGTGGTTTTGGGTGTTTTAGGTGGTTTGGGTGGTTTTGGATGGTTTTTGGTGGTTCGGACGCAATCTAAATTTTTTTGAAAAAACGTAAAAACTGCTTGGTCGCCCCTGTGTTTTTTGAACGTTTGTCCGACTTTATGCATTTGCATAAAGTCGGACAAACGTTTCATCGACTTTATGCATTTGCATAAAGTCGATGAAACGTCAACGCACCAGAATTTTGAAACAAAAATCTGCAAAAAAGCAGGAATGAACATATTTATTTGCATAACACAATAACATCAGCAAAACATCACAAATCTCACTTATAATCTCACTAATCATTCTTTCCATATTTTCAAGGAACGTTCACTGGTTGACTAATAACACACGCAAAGATGTGCGGAAATTCCTGCTTTTTCAGTGACAACAAGCAGATTTTAAAACCAAAAAGCAGGAAATTCCTGCAAAAGCAGGACATCTGGCCACCATGCACCTCGGGCCCTGTGAATATATTCGACTGTATATTTGAAAGATAAACCAACGTGGGAAAATACGAAATTCGTACTACAAGCCCCATTTTCCGCGTCATTGCAAATGAAGCGTAAACACTGTCATTATTTTTATTAATGTCGTATAGCAGTGTTTTGCTGAGCTCACTCCGAGTGAGAATCTCACTGAGACTTCTTACTGAAAATCTCACTCGCTCTCACTCACAGGATTTTTTTTCAATTCTCACTCTCACTCACTAACTGTGAGGACAAATTTCGTTCTCACTCACTCACAGGCTAAAAAAACATCCTCACCCTCAAAAAGTTCCAATTTTGGCTTCCTTCTCAGTGAGATTCTCATTTTCAGTGAGATTCTCACCGTTAGTGAGATTCTCACCGAGAATGAATACTTTTTTTATCCTCACTCTCACTCACAAGCTGTGAGAACAGAAATTTTTTTCTCACTCTCACTTGCACCCTGTGAGGACAAACTTTTCGAATTCTCACTCTGACATACACGCTGTGAGGACAAGTGTCATTCTCACTCACTCACAGCTCCAAAAGTGTCCTCAAAAAAAAACACTGTCGTATAGTGCGTTCTTAGAGATTTTGCTGTGCAATAAATTTTTGTTTTAGAATATCATCAACTTACGATGAGCGACAATATCGACGAAAGCAGCAAAGAAGGCATCCCACCACTTCCGGTATTTTTTAAGATTTTTTCCAAAGGTTTATCATCAAATGTTCTAGGCTCTGCGATGGTTCAAGCAAAGATGGAAAGGAGAAGGAAATCGAATTTCTTCAGCGTACTGCTGCTAAGGTCATAATATCCATATTTTCTTCCAGTAACACTTTAAATGGAAAAGTTTAGATCTCCGCCAAAAACGTTGATGAGATCAAGGGAATCGAAGATCAAAGCAAGGACAATATCGACGAAAGCAGCAAAGAAGGCATCCCACCACTTCCGGTATTTTTTAAGATTTTTTCCAAAGGTTATCATCAAATGTTCTAGGGCTCTGCCGATGGTTCAAGCAAAGATGGAAAGGAGAAGGAAATCGAATTTCTTCAGCGTACTGCTGCTAAGGTCATAATATCCATATTTTCTTCCAGTAACACTTTAAATGGAAAAGTTTAGATCTCCGCCAAAAACGTTGATGAGATCAAGGGAATCGAAGATCAAAGCAAGGACAATATCGACGAAAGCAGCAAAGAAGGCATCCCACCACTTCCGGTATTTTTTAAGATTTTTTCCAAAGGTTTATTATCAAACGTTCTAGGGCTCTGCCGATGGTTCAAGCAAAGATGAAAAGGAGAAGGAAATCGAATTTCTTCAGCGTACTGCTGCTGAGGTCATAATATCCATATTTTCTTCCAGTAACACTTTAAATGGAAAAGTTTAGATCTCCGCCAAAACGTTGATGAGATCAAGGGAATAGAAGATCAAAGCAAGGACATCGAATGTGCCAAAAATCCTTTGCCAGAGGAGGTTGGTATCATTTTTGAAAGGACTTTTAATAAAAGAGTTTGAAAGTCTGCCAACAAGTCGCACCAAGTGGCCGGAAATGATGATAGGGACATCCATCAGGTAATATACTGATTTTTTACTGCTAGTAGTTGGCTGATACTTGCTGCCTCTGAGAAGTGAAAGCCAGGATGTTCTGAGATTAAGACACCATGTAAAAAATGTGAATCACCGTGTAATTTTCTGCACGTTTCATAATTTTCGAAAATTCTTCCACTTTGCACATCCCACTTTCTGGTCAGGCTTCAAGCGTTGGCTAAATCTAACAATTTCCTGACCCCCTCGTCAAACACTCTAATCACGATGGATCATCCAAAAGTCAGAAATTTTTGACGTTCGTATAAAATTTGCAATAGGTTGGACGATTGATTGTCTCAATTTACTGAATATGTAGCACAAATAATTTAGTCGCGTTTGCTCAGTGCACCTATGTACACTAAAAATTGCAAATAATAATAACCCGTGTTATAAATATTGTTCAAAAAAATTTGTCGGGAATCGTTTTTCACTCGTAAAAATCGCATGGTGTTCCTGATCTTTAGATTTTGTATTCAGAGAATAATAGTAAAAAATATTAGTATTGGTTCAGGAGCTAAAGCAAGTCGAGTTAGCTAAGAAACATATCGAAGAAACCACAAATGTTTTAGTGCAAAGTGAGTTTTTACAAACCATACGCCGCAGTGCCTAAAATAATCCATTTTAGTGCTTCAGCGGTAGTTTTCGAGACGGATGAAAGAAGATCGATGAATTTCATGGGGTCTTTTCTTCCAGTGGCTCAACTTCAGAAGGGGGTAAAAAGAAGGTTTGCATTTTTTATTTTTTAAAGACTTCTTCAAACGGTACTGGTGCCGTACGGGCTCCCCACCAAATTTTTTTCTAAACTGACCCAAAAACATATCCTATGCCACTTTTTTCTGCGTAAAATAATAGAAGAAAAATTTCTGAACAGTTTCTGATTCACAAAAACTTTTCAACTTCTAAACATTTTGACTTTAATATCGCAATGGTGGACGGCCTTTCTAGGTATTTTAGTGTCATTTTTTTGGGTATTTACTAAATTTAGGCTTAGGCGAAGGTAGGCAACGGCACTAGTACCCTTTAAACTTCACGTTGGATTTGCTTATGCTCGAGTTTTTCGGATTTTCAAACTCGAGACATCAAATTTTAAGCTATGATTTTTAATTATGGTACTCAATTACGGTTCAGCTACAATGCTCACGTACAGCGTATACTAAATGTTCCTATCACTTTCAAACCATCATAACTTTTGCCCGAGGCCGTCTTTTGCGATCTGTTGTCTCAGATCGACTCAGCTTGCTCCACCAAATTTCGGGGATAAAATGTCAAAAACACGATTTTTGCTTGATTTCCTTGTGGCTCTGATCCTGGTCTCTGGATGGGCGAAAATCGTGATTTTCACATACTTTAGTTTAGAGGAACTGTCCATAACTCACCTCGGCTCGGTCGACAGAATAGATTAAGACTTTGTGCGCGTTTATGTGCGCACACGTTTTCACTGAAATATTTTTAGAACTGCTTTTTTCATGTATCTAGTCTTTGATGGCGATTTTTTCAAAAAATTTCAATCGATAAACCGGTTTTTACCTGGTTTTTGTTCGGCCTTTTTCATAAATAACCCAAAATATGATGTACTTACTAAGCTGTCCGATTTGCTTTTTGCAAATTTTCTCAAACTAGATAGGTTAGTCAACTTTTATCTTCATCTCTTTTTGTGGTGATAAAATAAATATCTTCAAATTTCACCCTTACCCTGGTTTGAGGCAGGATGACGACTAACGGCACCTTTGCAATAGGCGCGACTCTTTTTTTGTACTTTTTCCTCGCAATGAACAGGATTTTTGGCCAAAATTAAGAACAAGAACCCACTCGAGTAAAGAACAAGCACCCCAAAATCAGCTCTGTCCCCCCTGTTGATTTTATAAATTTAAAAAAAAATCAACAGGGGGACCAAGCTGTTTTTTTGGGGTGCTTGTTCTTTACTCGAGTGGGTGCTTGTTCGTTACCTGTGCCGGATTTTTTCCCCATGAACAGCATAGCAATCAGGATCATCTTCTAGCTAAGGAAATGGCTCAAAAACAAACACTTAGTTGTGATTAAATAGAAATTCGTGCGCTGATTTCCACTGATAATTCTTTGAAAATGTTTTATTAAATTCGTTGGTGCCAGGGTTGGCAGTTCGTGCTATTTTCTTACACATTCATTTATGATGCTTTCAGACAGCTGCATTTCCGGAAGCCAAAAGTGAAGCCGCTTCTTTGGAAAGTCAACAGTCAGATGGAAGGTGAGTGTCTTAAAACATGTGCATTAATGGTTAAGACACTCTTTTTAAGCTGGTTGTCAAGTTCTCCACAGCAGATTTCAAATCAACGGACCAAATTTCAACATTCAACTGCCAGTGGATCTTTACTGAGCGTAGAACCTACCCAGGTTGCTGTTTTGGTAATTGTGTACTGACATATATCACTGAAACCATTTTACACTTTGTGTATAGTCGGTGCTTCGGTCTTCTGGTTCCACAGATTCTCAATTTCTTGATTTCTGTATCGTGAAACCTCTGCGTAACGGTCACCTTCATATAAGCGGGCGCTCTCAATTTCAAGGATTTGTTGTTCGAATCACAAAAATAATTTATCAAATCTGCTTTTTGCATTTTCTTATCTACCACCTAATCTGTTGATTACGAAAATTTATTTTAACTTCAAAAGTTCAAAAAGTTTTAAGATTGGCTCAGTTTTTTTTCGATTTTTGCAAGGCAAAAAAATAAGCAAGCGCATCTGTTTTATAAAACTCATTCGGTATTCGAAATTGTCAGCTGTGGTTTTTGCCCTACTGCTTAACTTGTAGTTTTGGCTTCATCGTCAAAACTCATAGTGTGCTAACATTTTTTTCTTTTCAAAAAGAACAACTGCAGGCTGACCGAAAAGTTTGTGTCGATAGATTGCCAAAACTCAAGCGTTTGCCAAAATTCAAATCATTTTCTGAATCAGAAAATTTAGCTTATTTCCACCGCAATATGTTCTGTAGCCTTTAAAACACCAGAAAATGCTTAAACTCAATAAAAATGACCAACGAAAACCCGTGGAGTCTGTTCTCACTGCTCTATAGCAATCGTTATGATGGAAAATCTTTAATAAAATCTACGATAACATATGCCTGCATTGATCTCCATGGTCTGCTCAATGTCATGATCTTAATTATTGAGAATCGAGTTTTATTCAAAGAACATGTAATATGTTTTTGATTTATTTGATGCTTTTTAGAATTCGCTTAGTAAATCTGCCGGTTCTAGCACTGCTTTTCGCTCGAGTTTTGAAGAGGCTTTTGATCTAGCGATGAGTAGAATTGATATAAGGTGGTTATCGACAGAATATATTTGTTTACAAAATTTTTTTCAGTAATCCGTTGAAAGAGCCCATCTGCTTGCTTGCCTCAAAGGTGGATTCAATGGGGAAACAACTGAACAGAAAAATAGACGACTTGGATACTAAGATGGAGAAGGTTTTGCTTCTATCAGGTCATTTAATTTTTTCAGTTTTTTATCATTTTAAGGAAATTTTTCAAAATCTTGAATGTTGTTCTAAAATTGATTTACAGTCTTAGAATATCTGATTTTTAAAAAATTAATCGTTCCGCAATTTCATAGACTTAAAAGCAACCTATATCAACTTTTTTCGACTTTTAACTTTTCAATTTCGGGTCTATCCTGAAGTATGCCGTCTAGCTAGAAAGTCGGCCCAAAATGTTATCCCAGCATAAAGAATTTTAGTTATGTATTCAGAGTGACTCACTCAAATTTATAAAAAAATGTCACTTTTTTGCTTTTAAAGCTGCCTTAAATGTTCTATTAGTTCACTCCTTTCTTTTCACTTACACACATAACTTTGAGAACCTAACTCTCACCCCAGAAAAAATATTTCGATCCCATGAGTTCTACCAACTGCAATTTTTACATTGTGGCTGACCACCCAAAAATGCTGAAATCAACATCAAATGTCTCGATTTTAGAAGTTTTTCAAAAACTATTCGCCCAGATGAACTATGAGAGCAAATACGCCGCTTGGATTTTATTTCATTTTTTCAATTGAAAATTTGGCGAATTCAAATGCCTCGGGACACTTCTGTTTCGTCTCGCACTCTACTCTTTGAAGTTATTTCGTGCGATTCAAAAGAGTAAAGTAAGAGACGAAAGAGAAATGTCGCGCGCGCATTTAAATTTGTCAAAATCTTATTTGCATCAACAAGTATGATCTTCCAATCAAGCTAGTGTAAAATAAGGTATCGTAAAAAAATTCGATTTAACGTCAAGTCGAGAGTTGGTTAAAAGTCAAACTCCATATTCAGAGTGGCTATTTTAAGACTTTTTAGTAAATCGAGCTACTTATTTACAACCTGTATTTTTTCGTAATTTAAGTTCGTCGCTTTAAATTTCCGGTTTTATAAATATGTTCTTCGTAAGCCTCAAAAATTATCTACTAACTGTGAAACGTTTTAGCAATCGTTTGGACCACTTCCTAGGCCGCAATAAAGACAGTATTTCATCAATATTCGAGTCTCAGTGCAAAAAGACGATGCAGAAAAGGCTCAATCGCGAATTCCAGCAAAATGTCAAATTCGAGTGCACTTTTGAAGGAATTATGGGGTGAGTTTTTCGATAGCTTAGCATCTTAATTTCAAATATTTAAATGAAAACTAACAATTCACCGATAAAAGTTTCTCAAAACCTAGCCTCGGATGGTTTTTACAGTGACTATGTTTCAGCCACTTTGACGTTAGTCCAGCACTAAAAGTTCAATTTAAAAGGATCGCGAAGATATTCAGACCTATCACCAGTGTTGTCCACATGACTCATCGAGTCGACTCAAAAAGTAAAAAAAATTTTTTCCGAGTCGATTGACTCCGAGTCAATTGACTCGCAATTCTAACATCGTTTGACTCGCAGTTTGCTCGCAGCATATGATTTTTTCGCGATTTTTTGCGAGTCCATATACATATAATCGCGAGTCGATTGACTCGCGAGTCAATATTTTTTAAAAACTTGCTGTGAGCTACTTGACTCATTATCGACTCGCGTTTATTTATTTATTTATTTTGACTACTATTCATACCCGGTACTAAATAAGGGTGGGATCAGTATTTGCTCAGTAATCAATGCCAGAGTGGCCAAGTGTCAATTAAAAGTGGTTGTCGCTAGGATTGAAGCTAGAATTTAATTCTGATTATAGCTGTTACGTACATTCGGTCAGCTATGATTGTAAATAAAGTGTGCACCCAGGCGGATTCAAACCAGCAACCTCGACGATGCGTATATGAACCTACACCACCAAATACCACCCCCTCCCAATATAGAATCGCTCAGTACACCATCCAGGCTGACCAAAAGCCAAAAATAACTGGTTTTTGGGCGGTTCACTAAAAGGGAGAACTTTTAGCGAAAAATTGATTGCGCGGATCCGATTTCCAGTCAGCTGGGCATAATTGCTAAGAATCATGTGGTTTGGCGCAGCTGAAGAAGATATTGAAAAGAATAGTGTAAGATTCTGAGAGATCAAGGATCTCCGACTAAAAATCTGATCTGCTCAATCCCTTTTTCGCGAAAACTTTACACCCCCCCCCTTATTAAACCCTAAAAAGCAATTATTTTTTGCCTTTCGGCCACTCCTGAGTGTGTTTCGAGCAATTTTAAATGAAGGGAGGCGCTGAGTTTGTTGTACAAATTCATACGCCAGGGCTGCCATCTCGCTTCGCTACTCTTGCATGGGTTACCGACCTTGGAAAATGACTTGTTTTTCTTAAAATTTGTAACCTTTTGAGAAAATATTATTTTTTACAAGAATTTTTACAAGAAAATGTTTTAAAAAGCTTTTGATAATGTGTCCAATTTTCTGCCGCATTATTAATCGTGTTTGGTTTACAGGAATAGCTAAAAATATGCTTTAATTTCCCCATCCAAATCCACTTTATCTCGGTTATGAATTTGAAATTTTGCGAGTCAGTTGAGGTATTTTTTATATGACTTCCAATAAAAAATAAAAATTGTGAGCAAAATGGGAGTCGATATACACATAATCGTGAGTCAATTGACTCGCGAGTCAATAATTGAAAAAAACTCGCTGTGAGTCGAATGACTCTCGCAAGTAGCTCGTGATTGTTTGGAAACCTTGCCAGGGCTCGCGAGTCAGAGAGTCAAGTGGAAAGCACTGCCTATCTTCATAACAACTTCCTGTCTTTTCGGGTAGAATTTTCAATATCAACTTAATAATCAGGCTTTATTGTAATGATATTTTACACACGAAATAGACCTCAATCTTTTTGTGATAAATTTTTCAAGTTTTGTGAATGCAAGGTTTCACCTTGCAGATCGATTCAGTTTTTCAGAAAAAAGTTGTTTGACTCATAAGTAGAGATGCGGATCGGCCAGCCGTCAGGATTTCGGGACAGGATTTTTACGTGAATGTGAGACCAGAATCAGGACCATGATTTTATAATTAAAAAACCGAGATTTCAAAGCCAGGATTTCGCAAACAAAAAGTGAAGACGCAAATCGCATAAGGGATGGCCCCAACTTATTCACGAGTCCCAACTTGCATGCCCCGACTCGCATAAACTTATAATTTTGGATACGGCGTTAAACGACCAGGTTTTGGTCCATGTTTTTTAGCTTCGGCGCAGGGCATTCCAGCCTACTCTAGAAACTGACTCAAACTTGTTTTTTTATTTGTGATTAAAGTTACATTGACCGGCAACCGGACATTTAGCATAATTTGTGCAATTTGTTCGCGGACATTTAGCATAATTTTTCGGTATGATTCGAGATAAACAACCGAATCATACCGAAAAATTATTCTAAACGTCCGCGGACAAATTGCACAAATTATGCTAAATGTCCGGTTGCCACATTGACTTTCCACACAGGTGTAAGTTGAGGATTGAGAGCTATGAATTAGCTCCTCTAGCATAAATTCTACTGTAGAAATATTAGCAAATCCAAATATAGCTTTTTTAAAGGGCCTGACCTCTTCCTACTCGTGGTCCCCCGCCAATTCAAAAATTTTCCCTTGATCATGGTACTTCTGCACGGATTTTTCCGCCACGTTTCTAACAAAACTAGGCCTGAAATCAAATTTTAGGCTTAGTTTTGTTAGAAACCTAGCTGAAAAATCCGTACAGAAGTCCAATAATCAAGAGAAAATTTTTGAATTGGCGAGGGACCACCAAGTAGGAAGAGGTCAGGCCCTTTAAGACACGATTTTGGCCAAAAATATCTAAGTTAGGACCGGGTCCTGACAGGATCCGGTCTTGTCCGCATCTCTATTTAAAAGATAATCAAAGTCAAAAAAAATTTAAAAGTTTTTAAAGTGTTGCCAATCCTCAAAATATTATATTAAAGAAACTCTTTACAGGATGAGGAATTGGATCTTTTCTCGTCGGACGCATCGAAGAGCCCAGCTTACGTTTTAGTGGAGTGCACAATCGCATTAATTGACAAGTCTAAGGTGAAGAAATGCACTAGAAAACGTGATTTCATTGCGAAACAGTATGGTTTGACTGGCTCGTCCATCGCGGCTTACATCATGTGTATGAGAATTGATGAAGATATGAAAGCTGAACTGCAGGAACTGGCTAAAGAGGATAATATTGTGATTTACATCAATGATGATGCTTAGAATTTTATCCTTGTATTTCGAATTGTGCCGAAGTGAGAAAATACCAATAAACATTTGTTCGAAGCTCGATCTATTTGTAGCCACTTCTTAACTGAAAAACTCTTTCTAAGAATATTTTCTAATCAAAAATAGGGCACGGTCTACGCTCGATACAACGTCACTCTCGGAGCCACCAGAAAGTGACGTTGTATTGAGAGGGACCTTAAATCAAGTGTTCACCTTGACTAATAATTAGTCAGAAATGACAAAATTGATTCAATTTAAGTTGAGCGTGGACTGTACAGGGTCATTCGAGCCTTAGTTTTGGGGGTAGGCCAGCGCACGGAAGTTGTGACTAATAACTGTGTTACGCACTTTTTTCTGGTCTGGGACATAAATTTGGTACTTTTTACTTAATGGCTCTATCACAATTGAAGGTGTAAATGTAAATGTAAGTGTAAGTGTAAATGTTTTTGGTATTGTGAAGACACCTTACATTTACACTTACATTTACACTTACACTTACATTTACACTTACCCCTTCACAATACAAATGTAAATGTAAATGCAAATATTTTACTTATTAATTTTTATTGCTAAAATCCTGCTTATTTATCAACAAATATATATTTTTTGAATTTTAACTGCTAGTAGTGGAAAGTTTTCAATTAATGATATTCTTAATCAAACTTCAATCAAATCATATTTTCTTGGAAATCCACACTACCGGCACCATTAAAAAATTCAACAAGCTTTTTGCGGATTTCCTTTGCACTACGGCTCCCTCGTTCTCTATTTTCAGTCACTGTATACCAGGCCAAGCTCTGAAGGCTGCCACTACTCTGTCAAGCACAATTTCCTCCTCCATATTCTCTCTTAAAAAGTTGTGCAAAACACAGATTGCCACACAATATCATCGGCTGTTTCATGGGAGCACTCGATAGGCTTTAGTAGAATTCGCCACTTCATTGCCATGATGCCGAAAGTGTTTTCAATGCGGTTTCGGGCTCGACTGATGCGGTAGTTGAAGATTTTTTCATCGTGTTCCATGTGAGCTTGCCCAAAAGGTTTCATCATGTAGTTGGACAGAGGGAATGCTCCATCGCCAAGGAAATAGCAAGGAATTTTGATGTGGCTGTTGGGCAGAAGTTTAGCTGGAGGAAGGTTGAGAGAGCCATCTTCTATAGCTGTCTTAAAAGCAGAAACACCATAGATTCCGGCATCACTCTCATGTCCATAACTGCCCACATCGGCATAAATAATTTTATAGTTGTGAAATTGCTGAGCGGATCTGCCGCAGAGGATTTAAAGATAGATGAGGCAATGGATGAAGATGGCCCAAAGTGGGAGCTTTACGAGAAGATGACTTTTCTCAATCCATATTTGGAAGAACGCCCTTCGTAAGCAAATTTAATAAGCATAATATTTACTGATCTTTATTCTATAAGATGTCTAAAGACCTTTTAAAAATAAAACATATTGTAGGTTTCAATCACCAGAAATAAATAGGCAAAAATTAAGAAAAATATTAAAAGATAAAAATTATCATAAAAATTAGTGTATTAAGACACTCGTCTTCTCTGGCTAGGGAGTCTATTGAATTAGAAGAGGAACATGAAGTAGACATCCATGACAGCTCTGGTTTAGACAGCTACCAGGACTCGCCAACTGAATCTCGTCCAACAAGTGAACGCAATTCACCAGTTCCAACACGCAAGAGAAAGAATTTTGAGGAGGCTATCCTTACAACTCTTACCAAGATCAACTCGTCTCCAAGCGTAGATATCTCTTCCAGTGCAAAGACGGTTGATGAGATTTACAAGCGAATCCAGAACGCAGAGCAGCCGAAAACTCTCTTGGAATTCAAAAAAGACATCAACAAAATTTGTAGTGAGTATGAAGAGTGGCTTGTCAACCGAGAATAGTTCATTAGTATTTCAGATAAAAATATCGATATTTGTTTTTAAAAAATCCATATTTTTTTTAAAATCCATATTTGTTAAAAAAACACATATTTAGCAATAAAAACGAAAATAAGTGAAAACTTTGCATTTACACTTACATTGTATTGTGAAACCGTAAGTGTAAATGTAAGTGTAAGTGTAAATGTTTTTGGTATTGTGAAGACACCTTACATTTACACTTACATTTACACTTACACTTACATTTACATTTACACCTTCAATTGTGATAGAGCCATAAGTAAAAAAGTGAAAATCGCTGAGGAGGGGAGAGGGTTTCGCTAGTAGGGTCAAAACATTGAACCAAGTCCAATTCGGTGAAATCCTCAACAGGACTATACCAGTACTTTTCGTAGTATCCTGGAACTGACGTTTTTTCGCAATTTCAATTTACATACTGATTTGCAACCTCACTCTCAAAATGTAGCCCTGCTTCTTGCCGTCATTTTTCAGCATAGGTATGTATGAAGTCATGTAAATCGAAATCGCAAAAAATGTCAGTTCCTAAATAATGCTGAAATCCTACACTTCAATAGTACTCATTTCTTCCGGGTCAACCTTCGCTAGCTACCTTGCTTTTATGGCGATTTTGATGTGGAAACAATTTTATCTGGTTTCTCATGAAATTCTGACTATAGAAAGTCACTGAATGCCTTGAGAATAAAATTGGTGGAAGCCCAGGCTATATAAAACTAAGTACGCATCATTTTAGTTTTCTTCATTTTGGTGATGATTTGCTCGAAACCGCAAAATTGAGGCAGTTGCTGATAGCAAAGCAGCGCTGGAAATGGTTGTAATCGATTGCTCGATGGCTTTAGGACCTGAAAGCCGGTGAACTTACTGAAAAATAAATTAAAACACCCCAGAGGGACTTGAACCTTCGACAATAGGCGATGCGTATATAAAGAACGAACATCAACTGACCGCCAATTCAACTGACAACCATCAACTGACCATCATTCAACTAACTTTCTTTCGCATATCAGTACAATTGCGGTTGAACTTTATTCAAACTCAAAACAATTCAATTTGTAACGACAAAAAAACATATTAGTATCATTGATCATGTACACGGAACGAATCTAAGATTATGGCTGCCACTGCTTTTTTTCTTCTTCTTTGATTCCATCCATTGGCACAAACTGAACCACATCCTCTAGTTGCATTCTTTCTGTAAAAAATTAGAGCAGGTAGTTTTTGGTACTACTCGAAAGCTCAACTTCTAGTGATCGTTTTTGCATATTTTGAGTGTGTGTATAGTATAACTTTCATGACGTATCACAACTTGTTACCTTCCACAGCCTTTTTACATACTTCGTCAATAATTGAAGCGGGAAGGACCCGCACCATCGTGTTCAGTAGGGTTGGCCTACTACGAGATCTAAATTTCGGGACCAAAGTTTCGATTTCTAAATATATGGGCTCTAAAGTCGATACTCGAATTTCCGTCTTCTTATTTCGGCTCTCAAATCTTCCATCTTCAAAAATCGTGGCTTGACTAATCAAAATTTGAACGAAAACATGTTTTTTTTAAATATAGCGCTACGGTGGTCAGTTGATAGTGGTCAGTTCATAGTGGTCAGTTGAATCGGTGGTCAATTGATGGTGGTCAGTTGAATTGGTGGTCAGTTGATGTTTTAACCTATATAAAGTCCCCCCCCCTTTAAAAGTTCTTCAAATTTTTAATTTTCTCTCTCTCATAGTCCAAAACGAATGTGAAAAATTATTTTCTGTAAAATGTGAACGACCTCTAGTTGTTCATTGAGCCCCTTGGTATAGCGTAATCTACTCTGATCACTGGACTTGGGGAAAAGTCTCTTTACGCATTAATTTTTGATCATTAACCTCAAGATCATGTCTATTGTATCTCTCTGTATGTGCATCTGCTACGCCTCCTGCTCCTAGATTGATGACAAATTTCGGGATAACCAAATTTCTGTCTGAGTCGGATGGTCCGACGAATTATGGCCAGTAAAGTGAAATCGACTGACAAGCGAAAGTCGCGGACTGTAAAATTCGATACGCAAATTCTGAATACGCCATCTTGTAGAGCATAATCAATTTACTGAATGAAATTTCAATATTTTCGGCAAACAGGCAGAAAAACTCCAACCTGGAGGCTCGAGAAATACCAAGCTTTAAACTGCCTTGGTCCCCCTATTAATTTTCGAAAGTATATCTTTCTGCAGTCAAACTTCGATGTAGGGATATCTTTAAAAATTCGAACCCCAGATGGGTTCGACACTTTTTAAACCCTTTTGTTGAAAAAAAAGTGTTAGACGCAGGCGGGAATCGAACTTTTAGTATGTCACTATATCAAGGGGGGATTGTAAAAATATGTTTCGAAAATCCGCAGGGGGACCAAGGCGATTTTGACCTATTTTTACATGTTTCTCGAGTCTCCAGGTTGGAGTTTTTCTGTCTGTTTGCCGAAAATATTGAGATTCTATATAGTAAATCGACTATGCTCTACAAAATGGCATATTCAGAATTTGCTTATCGAATTTTACAGTTCGCAACCTTCCCTTGTGAGTGGTGTACTGTATAATTTAGCCTCTCTAAATGCCACGTTTCCGTAGTGCAAGTCTAATTAAAGTTCAAGGTCAAGTTTTTCCTGTGCACGTAGAACAGGTTGCTTGCTAAATTGCAAGTCATTTTGACTTTAATTTTTCTTTTTCCTCAGCTTTGCGTCTTTTCCTACGCTGACGTCGGAAAATGTTTAAAGTAATCAATAGGGGCAACCAAGGCAACAAACATGTCAAAAACATATCTACATAGCATTTGAACTCGCTTCCATCAGTTACTTTTTCTTGCTACAAAAAGACTTCTTTTATTAACAAATCGGCTTTTTTGTTGGGCAATACTTTTTTTTGTCACAGATTCACTTCTTTTTGTCACAGATTCATTTTTTTTGTCACAGATTCACTTTTTTTTGTCACAGATTTCCTCATTTCTGTCCCAGATTTAGCTCGAACCACAGGGGGACCAAGCACTTACAAAATTGGTCAAAAAATTTTCTCTCATAACAGCCTGAAAGTTTTTCTATAACGTTTTTATCATGTTTTAAGCATTTTCGCCAAAAATTATTTTTTCCGCAAAAATTTTGCCTTGGGGGACCAAGGTAGTCCAAAGTTTTCAGGAGCCTGAAATGGGACCTTGGTCCCCCAAGGCAAAAATTTTTGCGGAAAAATAATTTTTGGCGAAAATGCTTAAAACATGATAGAAACGTTATAGAAAAACTTTCAGGCTGTTATGAGAGAAAATTTTTTTGACCAATTTTGTAAGTGCTTGGTCCCCCCTGTGGTTTGAGCTAAATCTGGGACAGAAATGAGGAAATCTGTGACAAAAAAAAGTGAATCTGTGACAAAAAAAGTGAATCTGTGACAGAAAAAAGTGAATCTGTGACAAAAAGAAGTGAATCTGTGACAAAAAAAAGTTTTGCCCTTTTTTGTTGCGAAAAAGGTGGGGGGTTTATTGAACAGACGGAAAATTCAAAAGCGAATAATTCAACAGAGTAATTTTCCACAGTCGGATTATTCAAAGACCGGATAATTCAACAGTCGAAGTTTTCGTCAATAATTGTTTTAACCCAATTTTTGACAACGTACCGAGCTGATTTTTTTTCAATATCAGTTCCTCTCTGCTATTTCTATTGATCGTGAAAAAAGTCAAAAAGTGGGTTAAAACAATTATTGACGAAAACTCCGACTGTTGAATAATCCGGTTTTTGAATAATTCGACTGTGGAAAATTACTCTGTTGAATTATTCGCTTTTTGAATTTTCCGTCTGTTGAATAAACCCCCGCCGCGAAAAATATTTTTTGCGGAAAAAAGGTCTTTTGCACTAAGAAAAAAGTCTTTTAGCAGCAACAATATTTGCAGCAAAAAAGTCTTTTGCAGCAGAAAAAAAGCTTTATCCATCCTTTCACACTTTTTCGTTATTTTTAACGTCTATTAACCTATTATTACCGATGTTAATACTCCGACCTTCCTGCAATGCGCCTATATTCCGTTTTAGAATGAGTATAAACTCTTTGTGTGGATGATGCGCTGATCTCGAGATCTCGCGCATAATATAGAAGTTAAGTATAAAAATTGGTCGAAATTCGGGCAGCTCATTGTACTCCAGCAATTTGCAACTCCGGAATAGTGCGACTCCATCTGAGGCTACTCCAAAGACAGAACTCCAAACACTGTACTGCGAAGAATCCAATTCCAAAAACAGAACTCCGAAAAAAACACTACTCCAACGTTTGCGGTAAAAGGACAGTTGGAAAAGGGACAGTTGGCATCGATGCCAACTGTCCACTTGGTTTTGTTTCAATGACGATATTTTTAAGTATCTTTCGAATTATAATTCACACGAGTAGCCAAAATTTCCTCGGGAATTCAAATCACTAAACAAAATTTAAAAAAACGCGTAGTTGTTGAGATATAAGCCAAGGCATGAAAACAAAGGATAATTTTCTTATCTGGATCAAATCTCAACAACTATGAATTTTTTTAAAGGAAATTTTGGCTACAAGAGTGAATTAAAATTTGAAAAATACTTTAAATAGGAACCGACATTGAAACAAAACCAAGTAGTCAGGTGCATCGATGCCACTGTCCTACGTCCAAGGTTTACTATTCCAATAAGGTAGCTTTAAATTCTTCCCGCTAATCTCTGTTAAAATTTCTGCTAATTTCGGAGAAAATGCACGCATATTAAAAAATGCCCGCCAATTATTGAAAAATTTGTAAAACATGCCCGCTTATTTGGTTGTATTAGGTTTCAATTTAATTAGTTTCGAAATGTGCGAGTTTGAATTTTTTCCGTTTTCGGTTTTTTCTGTTTTCGGGCTTTTCCGTTTTCGAATATTTCTGTATTCGAGAGCTGCTTTCGAGAATTTCCGTTTTCGTATTTTTTTTGTCAAAAAAATACGTTTTCAAAAAAATTTTACGATTAATTTTTTATGAATACCGTATTTCCTTTAATAAGCGCCCCGCTCTAATAAGCGCCTCCTCCCCTCGACTTTGAGGTTCTGGATCTTAGTGTAAAAGCTAGGGTTGACCAATCGCAAAATGCGATCCGCAAATGCGGCCGCAAATGCGGCCGCATTTGCGGACCGCAGATTGGCAATCTGCGCTTTCAATCAAAAATTGCGCAAATTCAAACTTAGCTGTATTTACAACAGGGAATCAAATGTTTCATGCAGGCAACAAATTTGACGTCATTGTTGTTCTTTTCTTTCTAAATTAGAGTTTTGTGTGTGTTTTAAAGTGTTTATTGTATTCAGGCTGATCATGGTGAAACCTAAGCATTGGTGCTGGCAATTTTTCGCCAAAGGGAAGGAAACAGCCAAGGCAATCTGCAAATTCTGCTCGGCTTCAAACCGTGGACATGCTGGTGAGATGGCTCATCATCTTACGGTTTATTAATTGTAGTATTAGACTTTGTCCTTACAATATCTTTTCGCCTTCAGAATCAGTGCAAAAGATTGGTCCTGAAGCGCGCAAGACAATCGAAAATTTGGCGGGGATCAAGAAGAAGACGGAAGAGCCCCCAGCAAGCAAAGTTTCCAAACGTGGTGGCTCTTCATTCTCATCCTATCAAGCCTCATCGCAATCTATCGCCAGCTATTTCGATCAAATCACAGAGGAGGAGCAAGCCGAATTCGACATTTGGGCAATTTGGGCGCACGGATATAACGTATCTGATGGACATGCTGGAGCCAAGCGATCGCGGTAGAAACTTGACTCAGGAAGAGGTGCAAGCAGCTATGAATCTGTTGTCAAATAAAGTATCGAAGAATCCTGCATTCATCGCCAGGGAAAATGAAGTAAGTTATCATTGTAAAGTTGATTTGGCAATTACATGCTAGTTGTTATTTAGATAACGATCGAGCTAGCGCAGTGGAGAAGCAGAACGGGAATATTCGCAGAGGGACAGCGCAAGTTTGCATGGGATGCTCTCAGAGCTACGCCACCCTTGACGGTCTCACATTCTGGACGGGCTTCTACTCGGACTCGGTGCTCTCAATTGTCTACAAGGCGCTTCAACTCGTCCAAATCACTGCCGCCCTAACTGAAAGGAATTGGTCGCTCCGGGCTGCTATCCACACCAAAGTTCGAAATCGGTAATACAAGTATTTGTCATTTTAATCTATTGTAAGATTATTCTTTCAGACTCTACGTGGAATGGTCTCCAAGCTGACTTTCATAAAGCACAATCTACTACTGGAGCATAAGGATCTCTTCAAGAAGCCATCTAGCCAAGAAAAGTTGGAGGAGGAATTTGAAGAAAACGCAAATCAAGAATCAGAATTGTTTGATGATTTAGTGTTCGAAGAGTTGGTGTTTGATGAGTAGTAATTGTCGTCAATAAAGTGTTATTAGCGTCCGCCGTATTGTTGTTATCGTCCGCCGTGTTGTTTTTACATGAAAGTGACATAGAAGCTACTTTTAGACTATAAAGGCCAAAATTTGAATTTGCGGTAATTTGCGCGCATATTCGCAATTTGCGATCGCATTTGCGGACCGCATTTGCGGTCGATTTCTATTTGCGGCGCATTTCGACAACCCTAGTAAAAGCAATATTTTGCAAAGCTTTTTTGGTACGTTTTCTTAACTCCCACCAGCTTTACCGATTCCACTTTTTAGATTTTGATTGAGCACCAAAAATCTCGAAATCGAATTCCAAATTTCCGATTTTCGGGGGTTTGAAAATGAGCGCCCCGGGCGCTTATTAGAGGAAATACGGTATAAACTTTCATCAGCTATCTGTTTGAAATGTCCTGAGCTTATACATAAATCATCAGGTACTCATCTGATTCACGAGGCTTCGCACATGTTTTGCTAACATGGTTTTTCAGAAAATAACCTGATTAACTGACCCATTTTAACCCCTCGGTCTCCGAAAGCTCGGATGTATCAATGTATAGATATATCTATACATTGATACATCTATATAGTTTAGAATTATACAGTTTAGAGGTAATTAGACATTTTGACGCCAGATTTGAATCAGCGACTCAAATTACCTCCAAACTGGCCAAACAAGCCAAAAAAATAGTGTGACACTACGTGGGATCGAACCTGCAACACCAAAAACATCATTTTGGGCCAAAAAACGCGAGCACTTACGCACTGCGCCATGGAGGCCACTTTCTCAACCTAAGTGGCTTCCCCCCCCCCCTTTAAGTCTCTCGAAAAGGGAAAACACAATCACACTTGTAATCTAATAATAAAATCTGATGCAGTTGTTTTGCGCTCTATCACGTGATATTTTTATTTTCTGAAAATGTCCTATGAAATTTCGAGAAAATTACGAAACTAAGACATAACCACTTGAATTTCGTCCAAAAGCCCCTGATTTTCGGTGTGGTTTTGAGGTCAAATTGCTTTAGCTTTAATATTGTGATGTTTGCTAATTGTCTTATGAGTCTTTGCACTTGCTTTTTTCACGCTGATCATTTTTCTATATTGCACTCTCAATTTCCTTCAGAAAGTCGACCATGAAATGCCAAACCCGTATTCTTCAAATTTCGATACCAAAAAAAACACCTGGTCTCAACTTTTCTCCTGCAATTTCTGAGTGACTTTTGTCGAATTATTGTGCTCATTTTCCGCTCATCTTGTAGCTCTGGAATTTCTCTTCACATATTGATCAGGCATTGAGCAGTCATATACAGCTACGACATACTCGTGAGTGGCTGTAAGTGAAAATTTGACAGGTAAGAATATGGTGCTTTTTGTGTTGGACGCTGGTTGTCAAATTTTTGATCACAGGTTGCTGCTCGTATACACTCATATGAAAGAACAGATTCCAGCGGTCATTTTGGTATATTACAGTCATGTCTATGTCTAACGAAAAATTTTTCTTGCTTTCGTACAACATATCATAGGATCACGTCATTTAGAAGATTTCGAACTGCTTTTTTCTCGACTTTCTCGGCCGTTCATTGAAAAACGACTCAGCCTAAAAACTTCTTTTAGAAAAGGCAGAAATTACGACCGGGAATGAACGAAAATGAAAAAAGTTAGCTCAAAGAAAAATACTATTTGCAGGGGGGGTTGCACTTGGAGTGCTGTTGGCGCCGCTATACCACTAGGCCACCAATGCTATTAAACGAAGGAAGTGTTTCAAATTACTCACTCCCGCAGGGTACTCAACTAAAAACAATTTTAAAATAATTCTCCTTGGAATTGACCTGGAACCCGCCTTTCAAAATATTCCTATCGGCGGTGAGCATGCCACTTTAACCGATGATACAATACTATTTAGGACAAGAATAAGCTTGGTGGCTCCATCACCTACTGCAGTGTTTCCAATGTCTACCAGAAAAAAGGGTGCTGTCAATTTTCATAACCCAGCAAAGACAAACCAAGTAAGCAAAAACAATTTTTATATCTTAGTAAAAATCTTGTAATATCATTTTTAAGTGACAATTGCCCTCTTTTTGTTCTAAAATATTGTAGAAAACCAGGTGTTGTAATGTAAATAAAACTTGTGTAGAATTAAAAGTTCAGTATTCTAAAATTTCTTCAAATTTTCTCCTAATTTTTTTTTCTTTCATATTGACTCTATTTAGCTTACTGTCTCTGAGAGGAACAATACTACCACTGAGCGCTTGGAAAGATCCAAATCAGCCGTCACATTTCAAGACATTGAGCAGCTACTGCCTGAGAACAGCCTGACCAGTGATAACGATGTATGTACATTTTGTTATAATTACAATAATTGACCACCCTAAATACAGTCGACTATCGATAAAACGTCCCCTTAGGCGTTTTTAGCTTTTGAAAGCTGTTTCTGGACTTCAGTTTGCTTTCATTATATAAAAACACACAGCAAAACAAAAGTTAGGGTAGAAAATTTTTGGAGAATCGAGTTTTTTTTGAAAAATGGTCGGCAAAATCGTAATCCTTGCGATATTTGCCACCAGACTACGGGAAACAGAACTGACAAAGCGCTTTTAAAATCAGCTTAAAAAAGTGTCGGAGCCTAGGTGGGAACGAACTTGAGGTGGGGGTTGTTAAATCGAGGTTTGACTGTATTTCTGTGATCAATAAACGGCTAATAAACGTTGGCTTAATTAGACTTTAGGCCACCCTTTTAAGTTCACCCTAGGCTACCCACTCGATCCTTTTGTGTTTGTCGCCAAAGTCTCAAACAACTGTTTATTTTCAAATCATTTTATACAAAAAAATCTTCGGTCGAAGAAAAATTAAAAAATTTTGCATTTGTTCCCGAGCGAAATTAAGTGGGTGGCCGAGTGTGAACTTGAGCGGGTGGCTTACAGTTCAATTAATCTTCCAGAAGCCTGCTACAAAGCATGATCTGGCCGCATTTCAAAAGACCATTTCGAAAGACCTAAATGATGGTCTGGCGAAGCTCTCACAGATGTTTTCTTCACTATCGAGCAGCCTAGGACAAATATCTGGACAGATTGGAGTTCTGAACGAGCACAGAGCCCGAACTGGAGACAGCATTCAACGAACCATGGCTCCACACAATACTGAAGCAGCTGAAATCAATTGTGTTAGTGATTTTATCGATTTCGTGGCCAGAGCTGGTGTACTTCCTCGAGACCGGAGCAGAATGGAGCTGGAAAATGAATTGCTTAACCATATTCTGAACAAGGTATTTTAGTTAGTGCTGATATAAAAAGGGGTGTTAAATTTTCGACCAAAACTGATTGGGCCTGTCTCTTAAAAAAGACCTTTTATAATTAAATATACTGTATTGGAGGGGAAAAAATCTTCCTCTATTTTTGAACGAACATGCACGAATACGGGATGTCCCAAGATTTCTGGCCACTTTTGAACAGCCATAAATTTTTTATATAGTCAATATTTTTCAATTATTTAAACGCAGGATGACTCACAATTGTAAAGAATTTTTTTGGTGCATAATGTCAAAAACAGGATTTTCGCTTGATCATTCCAGTGGTTTGGGTCTTGGTCTCTGGATAGCAGGGGTGGGACCACTCGTCTTGCCACCTTCCCATCCAAATCTTTTATGAAAATGGGCGAAACTCCTCTACGCCAAAAAATATTTCAGAATGTTGCTCAACAGCTTCTTAATTACTTGGTGAAATACAAAATAAGCGAAGAAGAATCATGTGAAGCGTTTGCTTTGGCAGAGAATCTGGAGTCTAGTGGTGTTCAGAGCAGTGATGTGAGTCCAGATGTCGCCCAAGACATATTCTCCAAGCTTCCTCACAATTCAGTGGTGCGAGAAGTAGGCACTCTCATTCTCAATATTTTTTTCCTGCCTGGTTCGCGGTCTGATGATGATTTGAGGGAGATTCTACGGGCTAATGGCGAGATTTTTATGATTCTATTCTTGTTCTGCTGTGATAAAAGCTATAAGAGGAAATGTTTGGAGGTAGACATAAGAGGTTCGATTAAGCTGGTCAACATCAGCGCTTCAAAGACTCCAAAGACTCAAACAGATTTTGGCCAGTCTGACCAAACCACCGTCAGGTCATCTTCCGTCGACAGCAACATTGAGGTGATTGAAGTGTCGGATGAAGTCGAGTCAGATAGCACCATGGTCCTCACCAAGACAGCCAAAGAGAAGAAGGCTCAGTCTCAGTGTTTTGAGAATATGGAGGCTCAGATAACAGTGGGAGAAGTCAAGACATCAATGGCAGGTTAGATACTTAAAGGG
Organism: Ditylenchus dipsaci; assembly: GCA_004194705.1. Lineage (NCBI taxonomy): Eukaryota > Metazoa > Nematoda > Chromadorea > Rhabditida > Anguinidae > Ditylenchus > Ditylenchus dipsaci. Next base: position 55,532 of record SADC01000445.1, read on the forward strand.
GGGGGGCGGGTAAAAGCCATTTAGGTTTGAACAAGTGGCTCCCATGGCGTAGTGCGTAAGCATTTGAGTTTTTGGCCCAAATAATGTTGAAGGTTCGATCCCACGTGATGGCATGCTATTTATTTTGGCTTGTTTGACCAGTTCTAGGGGTGATTAGACTTTTTTGACGACAGATTCGAAATCAGCAACCCAAATTACTTCTAGAACTGGTCAAACAAGCCAAAATTAATAGCATGTCACCATGTGAGATCGAACCTGCAACACCATTTTGGGCCAAAAAAACGCGAACGCTTACTCACTGCGCCATGGAGGCCACTTTTTCACACCTAAACGGATTTAACCCCTTTTTAACCCTTTTTAATTCGTTTTTGTGTTAAAGGAGAAAAAAAGTGCGTAAGCGTTTGTGTTTTATGGTCATAATACAGTGCGCAAGTTCGATTCCGCATGCGTACGATTTAATTTTTGGCTTGTTGACCACGTCTGGGGGTAATTTGGATCGTTGATTTCGAATCTGGTATCGAAAAAGTCTAATTACCTTCAAAACTGGCCATAAAAGGCAAAAAAAAGCGTGCCACCACGTGGGATCAAACCTGCAGACCATTTTGTTCCGAGAAACGCAAACACTTACGCACTGCACCACCGAGGCCACTTTTTCAAACCTAAATGTCTTGTCCACCTTCTTTAAGTTTTGGGGACAGACTCCCTTATCAGTGCTCTAGGGTATAAGCAGGGCTCCCAAATGTTTTTCTATTTAAAAACCTATGAAACTTGATAAGCACAGAAATTTTCGAAATTTGAAGTCGGGGGAGTCAATAATGTTTTCGAATAATTATTTGAAAAATTACAAATGCAAACAAAAAAATTATTTAAAAATATTGTTTACAAAGTGAGGCTGGTCTTGCGCAAATTTCTATGTTTATCAAGGTTTATGGTCCTTTAAAGGACCATGAAACTTGATAAGCACAGCAATTTGCGGAATTCGAATTCGCGCGGGACCACCCTAATTTTGTCCATAATGTTTTGAATTAATTTTTTTTGTGTGCATTAAAAATTTGAACACAATATATGAGTAAATTTTTAACACAGAGTCATATAAGTTGTTATAGTGCAGTGTAAGTAGGATAAGTCGTCCTATCTGGCAATGTCGAGCAACGTTGGGCTCGACTAGTAGGTGGCTCTATATTTTGAAAAAATTTACATGCAAACAAAAAAACAATCGAAAACATTATTGACAAAATTAGGGTGTCCCGCGCGAATTCAAAATTTCCAAATTGCTGTGCTTATCAAGTTCATGGTCCTTTAAAGATTTGTCTTTTGTTATGAATCTCTAATCTTTTAAATATTCAAGAATCATTATTTTGGCACTTAAATTTTCGTATATGACAGTAGCGTCAAAAATTGCCTTGGTCCCCCTGTTGTTTTCAAAACATTAATAAACAACGTTTCAAAACCACAGGGGGGACCAAGGAAGTTTTTTTAAAGACTTTTTGCCTTTAGTTACTTTTTTATTTAAAAAAGTCACTGAAACGTCCTTTTACCGAAATTTACAGAGTTTTCTTCAAAATGGTTACACACAAATAAGATGCGGAAAAACAACTTTTTTTGCAGGTTATCAGAAAGGTGTGCACCAGCTCCAAGTAGTCACTCGAGCAGTACAACAAGTTCTAGACATTTTTAATGTGGCCAGCCAGTTCAAAAGGATCGGATATTTGCTCGTGTGTGGTGACTGTACTCCTAATTCTAGCATGGATAGAGACATGGAACTTCACTTGTGCAAGGTGTAGTTCAAAGAAATAATTTTTTCTCTTCTGTTTGATTGTTGATGTTAAGGTTTAGGTTGGGTTGTCAATAAGTTAGGTTATTTCCAACTTTTTTTTGGCCGAATTTTCGAATTCTGATACTTAAGAGTCCCATTTTTGGGTACCTTTATGGTTCTCTCCCAACACGCCCCATGACCATATTAGGATTTTTTGAAAAGTGACCTAAAATCACCCTTCGAACTAATTTTTTCTACTCAACATGCTAAGAGAAGCATTTATAAACACTTTCTAATAAAAAAAATTGGCGATAGTATATAATGCCCCCCCCAAATTGGACCTTTTCAAAATCGCTGTAACTAATCTTGCAAACAACAAGTTTAGGCTTAGCCCTCAGCTTGAGGGTAGGCCAGCGTACGGAAGGTTTGACTAATAAAGAGTTTACGCATATTTTACGGGGTCTGGGACATAAATTTGGATAGTATTTACTTAAGTTTTAGAAGAAAAAATGTTGGGGTTGTAATCTATACTAGGGTCGAAAAATTAAATTTTGCCAAAAAAAAGTTGCCTCTTACCCCTCAAGGATAGATGGTCATTTCAAGATGTTTTAAGGTCATTTTTGGATGATTTATCACATTTTTCTTGGGACTCTTTCAATGCATTATTGATCAAGAGTCTTACTCGAAATTGCAGTCAACCCTTGATTTAACGGGGCCCATTTAAATATGATTTTTCATGATAAACCGACTGAAATAATGTGAGTCTTAAAAACAGAATTTTAAAACTCGGACAAAAAACTTGAAAAGAACCGAACTTAATTAGCAACGCAATATTGTTTTCCTTACCAAAAATACTCTTTTATGGGGTCGTGATTTTTCAGTCTCTTGAAAATCGGAAAAATTTTGGCTCGATCTCATTATTTTAGGTTGTTTAAACCAAAATCAATGAACAGTCTGAAAAATATTTAATCTGAGATGAGATTCGAGATTTTAAAGTCGAAAGAGTCCGGTAATTAGGAAGGCCATAATTAGAGTATTCCCGGCAGGTTGTTCAAAAAGTCAGTGTCATCTCGCTACTATTGGGCGTCATATCTCTACTACTCCTGAACCAGCTCTGTCTTCCAAATCGCCGGACAATTGTCTGACTACTGTGGCTGTGTACAACATACAGTCAAACTTTTCTATAAGCTAAACTTCGGGACCGATCCTAGATGAAGCTTATAGAGAGGTGTAGCTTATATAGGGGTATATTATACTGAACATACCCCATTTGGGACCGGACTCAGATGTAGCTTACAAGGAGGTGTAGCTTATATAGGGGTGTAGCTTATAAAGAAGTTTGACTGTACATTGAACTTTGTAAAAAGTATGCTGCTTGTTTAGAAATTTTCAACGAAAACTATGTGAGTGTTTACAAAAATGTACTTTTATTTACAAAATTGATTTGTATTGCTGTTTTAAAAACTTGTCGTTTTAATAAATATCTTCATTGATCAATAGAACTTTTTGATATATTTTTCGCTTCTTTTTGCTTGAATTTATTTCTGATGGGGAAGGGGGGGGGGTTGGTGCGGTATTTTCGACTAAGCTACGACAACCTCATTTTCAAAAATGTAGTCCTGCTATTTGGCATCATTTTGAGTATAGACTTGTATACGATCATGTTACTAAAGCACCGATAAAAACGTAAGTTCTGATACAGTTTTAAAAACTACCAAGGAGCCCTGAAAATTGGACTAGGACAAATTTTTTCAAAAAGAAATTGATTTCAAAATTTTGATCTGACGTGTTTTTTGTCGGGTGGATTCATAGTACAGTTGACTCCCTCTATAACTAACACCCTGGGCACCGGTCTCAGGTGTTCGTTGTGCAGGGAGTACTTTATAGAGGAGGTCCGTTGTAGAGACTTTATTTAGGGCAAATCCAACCAAACCAAAAAAAATCGTCCGTTATAGAAGGTGTCGACTGTAGCATCGATTAGTTTGAAACAAATATTTTTAAAACAATAATTTTATTTCTAACAAAACAATACAGTACAGTCGAAGCTCTCTATAACGACTCTCAAGGGACCGGCTAAACCGAGTCGTTATAGAGAGCGTCGTTTTGACTTGAATGACTTAGCTCAGGACCAAATAGTTCTTTTTTCCGAGTCGTTATATAGAGCGAGTCGTTATAAAGAGCATCGTTATAAGAGAGCGTCGACTGTACGCATTATTTTGGCTGCTTTCCCTTCATTTTGATGGTCATTTTCTCGAATTTGTAAAGTCGAGGCAGTTGCTGACAGGAAAGCAGTGCTGGATATGGTTGCAATCGATTTAGGTTTGAATCCTGGTAGTAGCATACATTCTATTTTCTTGAAGAACTATCATAAGTCGACCAGTAAGCCTCAGGGCAGGTGCTTTCCTGAATGGGTATCCACCTCCAGAACCTGAAATTTTGATTAAGCACTAGGTAATTGAAATTCTTGTACTTTATTTAGAATCGTGATCCAAACACGGATTTTTAATTTACTCCTCGAGACTGATCATCAAGCGCTAGTGCCACCATATCGAGAGTGATTTACTGAGTTCGGACCGAGTCCAAGGTGCCACTATAGCAAGGGTGCCACTATAGCGGGGGTAAAACTTTTTTTCTTTGCCGGCCAGCCAAATGCGCTTAGGGTGCCACTAAAGCGACGGTGCAACTATATCGGATTGCCACTATATCGAGAATCGACAGTATAGACTACCATATAACCTTTTCAATCCACCAGGGAGGATTATTTTCCCATCCCTCTTGAAGGGTGGAGATTAATAGAGGGAGGGGAATTAATATCGACCTCTTCGGCGCCCAAGGCGCCGGAAATTTCTAAAAAATTTTGACCCTACTTGGATATACCCCCCCCCCCTAAATCAACTTTGTTTAAAAGTGTTTCCAAACACCTTATATCGACCTAAAATGGCCTCAGGAGTTCAAAAAAGGCGTTATTTTTAAATTCTGGTCAATAAAAAATTGAGTTTTGGGCACTTTTGAATTTCGACTTTTTACCTGTTTTATCATGTTTTGGTCACTGGAGCTGGGCAAAAATAGTCTCTAAATGCATTTTTGTTCAAGAGTCTTGCTCGGAATTATGTCTAAGGTAAGTGAGTGCGCGCATCTTTAACCAACCAAGCACCCTGCGCCCCTTCGGGGGCGCAGGGGGCTTGGTTGCTTGGGGTTGAGATGCGCACACCCACATACCTCAGACGCAAATCACTCGAAAGTGACTCTGGATGCATAAAAATGTATGCATACCAGAGTTTATTTATGCGGTAGGCCCAGTCAACAAAACTATGTTCAACATCTTCTTTTTCACACTAAATTGGCCATTTTCGGTCCATTTCCACCCAAATACAGACCTAAATCCCTTTGAAAATGGTCAAAATGGGTGATTTTGGGTGGTCCCAAAACTCAGTTTTTATTGACCAGAACTTAAAATTAATGCTTTTTTGAACTCCTGAGGCCATTTTAGGTCGATATAGGGTATTTGGAAACACTTTGAAAAAAGTTGATTTGGGGGGGGGGGTATATCCAAGTAGCGCCAAAATTTTATTTCAAAATATTATAATTCTAGTTTATGAAATTTCATTTTGTCCCGCGTGTACTTGAGGTCTCGATTTTCGTCTTACTTTTGCTCATATTTTCTTAGTTTCTTGTGTGAATTTTTGATATATCCACAAGCTGCTTGACTTCCACAAGGCGACTTAAGCTGTGCAACTGCTCTCCGACACAGCCGAACCGTGAATCCTAGTAGCGCGAAAGTCTTCCCGCGATTTCTGCTCTCCCAGTTTCTCAATCTACGCAGCGCCCGTGTTATTATTTCGTAAACATTATTAGTGATATAACAATCACAATAGTTGAACAGGTTTTTGTGGTTTATTGTTTATTACTAATATCGATGACATATATATTTCTCTAACCCAGATGTCATTTTGCTATGAACTTAGTAGTGCAAAAATGCATGAATGAATTCACGGATGCTATTCACGGCAAGCAAAAGGCGCTAGCATTTGAGGTCGCCTTGGAATGGGTGGATCGAGCGTGGCAGGAAATTGTCAAATCACTCAAAAGTAAATCTCCATTATGTTGGGCACTTATGCACTTCGGGGCGCATTTTATATTGATGTGAGAGAATTGTTTAAACATCTCCTAAGCAACAAAGTTATTAAAGCTATTTCTTACATTTTACTGAATGAAAAATGTATTTTTTGGAGAAAAAAAATCGACCAAAAATTAAGTTTTTGCCTTGGGTGGACCTAAACGGATCAAGGTTTTGGTCAATTTTTGGTCAAAATTTTTTTTCTTTTATTTAGTTTTTATGCAGAAAAGTGTCCTAAAATAGCTTCTTTATCGTTTTTTAGCATGAAAAAGTAACTTGGAAGATGTTTAAACACTTCTCAAAATCAATATAAAATGCCCCCACCTCTTCCAAGTGCATACCGTATTTCTTCCAATAAGCGCGCCGGCGTGCTTATTTTTTAAACCCCTAAAAATCTGAAAAATTTCGGGTCCGTCTCGAAAATTCCGGGTGCTTAACCAAAATCTAAAAAGTGGAATCGGTAGAGCTCGTGGAAGTTAAGAAAATGCATTAAACAGCTTTGAAGAAAAATTTCTCTGAGCTGAGATATAGGCCTTCAAAGCAGGGGTGCGCGCTTATTAGAATTAATTGTCTAGAATTAGAAATAGAATTAGAATTAGAACCATTAGAATTAATTGGTAATTGTCAAATGAAGCTTACCATAAGATTCTACATTTGAAAAACCACTTTGGCAACAAAAGGCTAGAAACCTTTGTAACAAAACCCCTAGATTTAAGAGAGAGATTTCCTAATTTCGGACTTTTTTATAAAGAAGGCCGTTACCTCGATTTTTTCGAGATTTTTTCTAATGACATATATAGAATCTACATGCGATTTTGAACAAGTTTTGTTTTTACACTTTATTTTTTTAATATATTTTGCCACTAAATAGGCCTCCCAAGTCGGCCATCCCCGAAAAGTGGCCTATTTATTCTAATAGATTCTAATCCACTAATCCTCTATCTGAACGGCACGTATGACCACTCGTTGGAAAGCTCTTGAATTGCTCTTTCTATGTGCATAATTTACGTTTTATTTGCAAAGTATAACAATAGAGTTTCCACTTGTAATGCACCGTGCGCAGATTGAGGTGGCTGCAAGTTCTTGCACAGCTAGTTACTAGATCTAAGGTGGATAACAATATTCTAATACCGATGAGACGACGACGACGGACGACTTTACCCTTCACTAATTTAATTTGCAACCTCGGGTAAGACGTGCAATAGATTGAGCAAAGTTTATTTTCTGCATGGAAAACTTGACACTAGATTTCGTCATTTGTGCGAAAATTGTGTAAAAAATTAAGAACTTTTCTAATCTTTTAAATTTTTTACGTACTTTGCAAATAAAAACGCGTAAATTATGCACCATTAGAAAGCAATTCAAGAGCTTCCAACGAGTGGTCATACGTGCGCTCAATAGAGGATTAGTGGATAGAATCTATTAGAATGAAATAGGCCACTTTCGGGGATGGCCAACTTGGAGGCCTATTTAGTGGCAAAAAATATATTAAAAAAAAGGGTACTTATGCTGTGACGGCGCCACCCCAAATTTTTGTTTTTGAGACAATATACAACCTTGTTACATCAGTACTTATGCTGTTGACGGCGCCACCCAAATTTGTTTTTTGACAATATACAACCTTTGTTACATCAGAAATTCATTTATTACAAATCAAAAAACATACAATTCCGCAATTTGAGACCACAAATGATAGAAAATATCACATCCATTAAAATTACATAAGCGGTGAGAGCTAGCGAGGAGAATAGAAAAAGAGGGAGTAAAAATAATTGCAAAAGAACGAACAAGCAAAAAATACAAAAAATGTTTTAGCAAAAGCAAAAAAAAAAAAATTGGGGTGGCGCCGTCAACAGCATAAGTACCAAAAAAGTGTAAAAACAAAACTTGTTCAAAATCGCATGTAGATTCTATATATGTCATTAGAAAAAATCTCAAAAAAAATCGAGTAACAGGCAAATGTTCAGAATTAGGAAATCTCTCTCTTAATTACTACACAGACCAAAAGACAAGCCAAAAACTGTCAAGACCTTACATTACCCGATTCTCATTGTCATCAACAAGTATGGTCCTTTCCAACAAAAGTAAGAGAGGCAAGAGGGATAAGTTGAATGAAAATTTATATGCCCGGTATATAATCAGAGAAAATACAGTACATCGCTGCTTATTGAATTTTTCAACTCTTTCCTGCTCTGCCAATTCTCATTTAAAATTTTGGCCGAGCACCCGAAAATCTTGAGACCGACCTCAAAATTTGCGATTTTTCAGGTGCTGAAAAATAACTTACCCGGAGGAGCTGTTTGTCATTATAGTTCAAGTCACAAATCAACAAATAAATTTATTCAGCTCTTACAGTAGTCTTAAATAAATTTATAAATTTGCAACATTTGAAAAACAGATTTTTTGCATTTATGGTTCTTGCCTCTTCTTTTCATTGCATCAGGATCAACATCACCTAATACACTTCCTGCCACCCCACAATTGAGCATCCAGGCTTGATCTAGATTTCTTAGAACCAGACGCTTCCTTCTAAGGTTTGTTTGAGCTAACATATGACTGGGAACATCTTCTCTTCTGAGAGTAATTCTCTTCTATTTCGTGAATAATTGTTGGATTGAAATTTTGTGATGTGCCGTTTATGTTTTTCACATGTATTAGTGAAATCCTTGATTTGTGTAGTTTATAAACACCTGCACCCACTGCTCGTTCCATTCCCACTGTGATGCCGTACCTGCCGATCCCTTAATAGAAACCTTATTTTACAAAAGCCTGTATGTCAATAGTCTTGGTTTTTTTTTCCGCTATTTCAAACAAGTTTTTTTTAATTCAGTACTTCTGCGGTATTTTTTCATGGAATTCTGTCTATCCTGCGCCTGGTCACAGGTCGAAAGAACGACATAGACGACCAGGGCAAATTGAGAACAAAAAACGTGGAAATTCTTCAACATTTACAATTTTAATTTTATTTATCGATTTCTGTTTTTTGTAAACTTGTCCTATTTATGATTTTTGACTTTTCTCAGGGGACTCCATGAGAAGGTGAATTCTCGACCAACTTATTATTCAACCGGTAAATTCATCAATTGGTAAGTTCTTCAAACCAGGTTATTCTTCACTGGCTTACTCACTATACATTGAAAAATCGGGCAATTCTCGACCAAAATACCTTAACTGAGTTGTTCTTGACTGGATTGAGGTGATCGAAGAGAAAAAAATTTGAATTATTAAGAACAAAAATAGGATCTGAAAGGGCCGCAGAATGGTTAAAATAATTTAAGCCGAGCCGGACCTCAAACCACCAAAGATCTTCGCCAATGCCCCTTAACATTTTAGTAAGTCAATAAATTTGGTTTTCTTCGACCTAAATCTACAGGTAATAATTTTTTACGCTACTTCTGATCAAACTCAGTAAGATTGTACCAAAAAATTGCTTAAAAACTGCAAAAAAGCATAGCAGAACAACTCAGTTGAAGAACAGTTGGTTGAAGAACCACACGGTTAAGAATTTACCGATGAAGAACTTAAAGGTTGAGAACCACCCGGTTAAAGAATTTACCGATTGAAGAACTTAAAGGTTGAAGAAAATACTGATCGAGAACACGCGGTTAAAGAACATGGGTCGAGGCTTTCAAGGGTTCTCAGAAACCACGTTGAAACCCATATAGAAGTTCAATAATAAGATTTTTTTGAATTAACAGGTCCTAAAATGAACATGCCTATTTAAAGAAAGGGGAATGCTACTTAGGTTTGAAAAAGTGGCCTCGGTGGCGCAGCGCATAAGCGTTTGTGTTTTATTGCCCAAAAGGGTGTGCAACTTTGATTCCGCATGCGTTCAATTAACTTTTTTGGCTTGTTTGACCAGTTCTAGGGTAATTTGGCTCGCTGATTCTGAATCTGGCGTCAGAAAAAATGAAAAATGGAGCGGTTAAAAAAAATTGCTGGTGCACGACTTTTTGAAGCGCACGAGCAGACCATTTAAAGCTGTGGAAAGTAGACACTGCGAAGTAGTTGGACAAATATCGGACATATCATTTTTACCATGGCTGACTTATTTAAAAATTTACATCATCCATTTCGGAGTTAGAAAAAAATTTGTCCTTGTAATGACGGCAAATCTTCTCAGTGAAAATGAAGACGGAATAACGACCATCTGGGTGTTCTAAAAAAAATATGAAGAAAGTAAAAAGAAAATGTTTACCATGCGAAACCACTTCTTCATCTAAAAATTATACTAGAATTGTAAGAATGAAAGAATTGTTCGATTGTGCCGAAAAGTATATCAGTAGTACTGAGGCCAAGTTTTTATATTAAAGGATGCCGCCTTTGTGGCTCATACCTATGAGGCACTTTCAAAGATAAGCCTATAGGTATAGGAGGGTTAAGCTCCGCCCTTCTTGTCCCATAGGTATGAGCTTAACACCCTCCTACATCTATGGGCTTATCTTTGAAAGGGGCATGGCCACCTGTTTTTGAATTTGTGTTCAATTTGTTTTTGTTGTGTTTGAATCAAAATTTTTTGGAAAGTGCCCCATAGGTATGGGCGAAAAAGGCGGCATCTTTTGAAGATGCACAACTTGGTGGTGTACTAATTGTATCACTATTTTTTCCCTGCCACCATACTTCTGAATGCACTCAAAAGTGTACTCAGGGGGGCTGAGAGTAGGTCTACCTAGGCTATAGCCCCACCCCCCGTCAATATTTTTTTAGCCTAGTTATTAACACCCCCCCCCTTTTTTGCTGCGAAAATTGCTCAAAATGTTCGAAATTTAATACATTGAAAAAAAAATTACTGAATATTTTAGAATCAAAAAATGCTGATTTTTTCTAAATTCAGTGATAGCTATTCAGCTAACTAGTAATTTTTTTAGATGGAAGTTACTCCTGAGCATATTCTCCATGTGCTTCCACAATGTGGTTTTAAGTGTTTCGGTATCACGAATTGTCTTCTAATTTTTCAAAAAGAAGCCAGTATTCTGAAAAAGACGGCAGATTTTAGTCAACAGTGGTTTAATTTGTGAAAGACGGCACTTTTAGTCGGAATCGACAGTTTTAAATTTCGACCTTATTTTCAGGTAAAAAAATCTTCGTTTTCGATTTATTAGTACACTATATTTTTTTCTGTAAAAGCTACTTAGAGGCTTTTCTTATTTACACTTAAAAAAAAATTGTATTTTGGTTAATTGATCCTAGTATAGAATACCCCCCATAAATTTTTCCTTTAAAAAGTTGAGTAAAAAGTACCCAAATATATATCCGAGACCCCAGAATAAGGGAGTAGGACAGAGTTATGAGTCACAACTTCCATACGCTTGCCCAACCCGACCTAAGGGCGCGCCTAGACTTGTTGTTTAAAGGGTAGTTACAGCAATTATAGAGGTTCAGATTTAAGGGGGGGGTGTGATGTTCGCTATAGCGCCGGATAATTTTTTCAAATTCCCTTCAGCTGAACAATAACAGACAGGATGTTTTGAATCCACTTTTTCCAAAATTTAACATTTGCTGTAGTTGTGCAAGACAAGATGCTTGAAAACTTACTTCGTATTTGAGTTCCGAAAAATATACTTATTTGTTGAACTTGCGGATCTTCAACCGACACGGATAAACTGTACGGTGAATTGGCGCTGGACACCAAAGCAAGGTTAGCGAAAACAAGAAAAGTAAGAATTTGTTCAATAAATGACATCTTCAAATACTTGAGAACTTTAGAAATGTGTAGAACGAGTGAAAATAACATGAATTAGCTTATCTTCACCTCTCTTAAATAGTTACAACAAGGATATAGTTGATGATGATATGAGGCAGAACAGTTTTTCGGACAAACTTAATCGATTTTGCTCGTTTTCGATGGAATAGCAGTTGCCTAAAAAAATTCAAAAACGGCAAACAGCAACACTATTTGTCGACAAAAAAGCTTTTTGTCAATAATATTTTGTTTTTGACATTAAAAGAGAAAACCAACAGGTTAGCCATTATTTCATGCTGTTTTTAACACTTGTTTACCTCAAAGAAAGTCTGGCTAGATATAACCTTTTACTATTTCCTTGATATATGATTAGCTGTTGCCTTCCCTGATAGTTCCTCATTTGGTGTCTTTCATAGAGGTTGTTATTTGAGAATATTCTTGCGAAATCTAATCTAAATATATTATGCCTCTCCCAGAATGGATGTCGAGGTCAGAGGTAGGAAGCCGGATCATCCGGCCCGGATGTCGGCAGTCCGATTTTCAAAATGTTTTTTCTGATCCGACAATCAGAAAGTTTTTTTTCTGGGAAAGAACCTCGAGAATAGATAAAATACTTCACAGAACGGGAAAATGCCGAAAACTCGCAGAGCAGCGGGACTTCAAACACCTCGACATCCGACTTCCGACATCCATCCATTGTGAGAGCAGCATTATGGCTAAAACCGATTTCACGCACTAAATACTGATTTCCCACAGTAAATACATAAACAAGAGTATTTTTCGGTGTTTTTACAATCGTAAAATCTATTTTTTAAGGCATCATGTAGCCCTGAATCTCTAGTTTCTGATGAGCTATCAATTGTCTCAGCGTGTTTGAAAAAATTTAAGGAGAATGTGTTTTTATGAACCACTTCACATTTTTCAACACCATTAGTTCTTTCCTTTTCCACATCAGATGAAGATCATCAGAAACTAGAGATTCAGGCTACATGTTGATCAAACAAATAAATTTTACGATCGTAAAAACACCGAAAAATACTCTGGTCATGTATTTGGTCATCTTCTGTCGACAGCAACATTGAAGTGTCGGATGAAGTGGAGTCAGACAGCACCATGGTCCTCACCAAGACAGCCAAAAAGAAGGTCGCCAAAGAGAAGAAGGCTCAGTCTCAGAGTTTCGAGAATATGGAGGCTCAGATAACAGTGGGAGAAGTCGATACCAGTGTTGTTCCGGCGCAGCGATTTTCAGAAAATAGCCGCAGCCGCATACCCGCAGCAACATTTTGAAATAGCCGCAAGCCACAGTCACAATTTGTTCTAAGTCCACTTAAAAGTTTGAGAAATAAATAACTCTCCTTTAAGTTAACCCTTATTAAAGTGAACTTCTCATTAAATGGGCAATCCCACGCTATCACGGGTGGTGCCCACTAATTCGAAATTTTTTTTCGTAATCATTGAACTTCTGTTCGGATTTTTCATTTTAGTTTCTAGCAAAACTATATTTAAAACTATATTTTCAGTATGTTAGGAAAATGTGGCGCCAAATAAAAAAATGGCAAATTTTCAAAAATGGTTGATTTCAGACTATTTTTGTTTCGTGTTCCTTATGGCATTTTTTGATCTTTGGCATCTGCATCTTTATAGCCAAAATATTCCTCACACTCAGGATTTTCAATGAGCCCTCACTTGCCCATAAAACATGACAAATTTCAAAGCTAAAATTGATTTCTATGAAAATTCCAAGGAATTTCCTTCATCTAGTTGACTCGATGAGATTCTAGCACTATTTTTATCGAATTTTCCTAAAATGCAACTAGAGGCTCGATAGAGGAGTAAATTACTTCATTTTGAACCAAGAATGTATGCAAAAATGCAAATTTAGGGTGTCTTATGCAAAAGAATTGATGGAAATAGCCGATAGCCGCGCGGCTGGCCGCACTTGATTTTGGACATAGCCGCAGCCGCACTTGATTTTGTGTGAAAAACCGAGCCGCACAGCCGCAAATACCAAAACCATTATCACTATTTATTACTATTTTTTAAACATAACCAGGATATCATATGCCAGTAATTACAAAACTTTATTTTTACAAAACAAATATTGATTACCGTATTCTTTTTATGAACTTTCTACTCTCTAATAACCCGCCTCATATGCACTTATTTCTCATCATTGGGAAAATATTTCAATGTTCACTCACCATGTGAAATCAATAGAGGAATGAATACGATACAGTCTACGCTCTATTTGGCATAACTTAAGGGACCGGGCAAGTTACCGGGTTCGACACCTCACTGGCATCCACTTTTTCAAGCTTTTACCAGTTCTGTTGACAATCTGGCGCTGTTTTCCCGGGACAGCGCCGGCGCCGGAACAACACTGCTCCCTACTCAAAATTTTAAAACAAATGACTTTTTCATAAAATAAATTTTATCAAGTCTTATGGTTCTTTAAAGATTTGTCTTTTGTTTGGGGCCTCAAATCTTCTTTTCAAAAAACTTCATTTTTGGTACTCAAAAGCTAATCACACTTTTCGATTGAACATGACCAAATCTTCTTTATTTTACGAAGAAGTCATTTGTTTTAAAATTTTGAGTTGGGAGCAGTGTTGTTTCGGCGCTGCCCCGGAAAAAACAGCGTCTGCCCGGCGTTCGGAGCTGGCGCCGGCGCTAAAAATTTCCGACGCGGCGCTGTTTTTTGAACAGCTATGGCTTCGGCACTGTTTCCAAAATTAAGCTGCCAATATTACCAAAAAACAATTTTTCTTAATTTTAAGCTAAACTATTTGAAGTTGTGCTGCAATTCTTCTATTCTTTTCTTCATCGTTTTATTCATTTTTCTTGACCTTTTAGTTTACTACTTTGTTGAAATGAAGATTTGAGGCCCCAAACAGAAGATAAACTTTAAAGAACCATAAAACTTGATAAATTTATTTTATGAAAAAGTCATTTGTTTTAAATTTTGAGTGGAGAGCAGTGTTGTTCCGGCGTCGGTTTTTATTGAAAATAACCAGGGCATCACATGTTACAGATAAAAAAATAGTTTTTACATAACTTTTTTACGAAATAAATACGGATTATCGTATTCATTTTATAACCTCCTCAACCTATAAAAATTCGGCCCAAAGTGGCGTAATATCGAGGGTTCACTTGACTGAATTTCGGTCAAAGCTGACCAAATCGGTTCACTTCTGGGTGGCGTTATATCGAGAGTGCCGTTATATCGAAGTGGCGTTATATTGAGAGTCGACTGTAACAAAATTTGGCCCATAATTGCAGAAAACGGCTTTTAAAGGGCATGCCCACGCTAATAAGAGGTGGTGCCGGGAGTTCAAAAAAATTCCCGAATCATTGAACTTCTGTGCGGACTTTTTAACTAGGTTTCTAACAAAACTTTACCCAAATTAAATTTTAGGTATGGTTTTGTTAGAAACCAAGTTGAAAGAGATCATCGATTAGGAAAAATTTTGAATTCCCGGGCACCACCTCATATTAGCGTGGGCATGCCTCCTTGATGAGTCGGGACACTACACTCGGTTTGGGAATAAAACAAATTTATTTTAATGATTAAAATGAAGACGGGACACAAGAAGAACCATTAAAAATGTGAGAATGTTTATTTCTTGTTCGCGAAAATTGTTTTTCTAAGGCTTTTCAATACAACAATTCAAAATAAGGCGATAAATTTTTTAAATAATTGATGCTCAACATACAGTTAAGCTTGGTCACTAGGGCGTTTTCATTCCATTTTTATATTTTGTATCGAGCGTCGACTGCAAATGATTTTTATTTAGATTTTTAGATTTTAGGTATAGTTCAACCACCTAAACATGAAATTTCACGTTAAGATTCAAATAAAAATTGACGTGAGAAATCGGCCCACGTCCAAAAGTGCATATGGTATTACAAGAGTAAATTCAGTTAAAGCCAAATCGCTAAAATCCTAACATGTGGTAGACCCCGTCTTTTCACCTTATGTTAAATCGGATACGCACTAATAATGGAATAAACTCTTACATAAACTATCAATCTTATTCTTTAAAAATAGAATATCAAATGCTAATTTAAGCATAGTCTTGTGGAGCCTAACCAAGTTCTTCAACAGAGTCACTCAACCTATGAACAGCCTCAGCCACATCTTCAACAGAGTCATCAACTATGAACAGCCTCAGCCACATGCAACAGCCATAATAATTAGGATAAAAACTTTGCGACTAGTCCAATTTACGGTGGCACACGTAAATAAAAAACTCATCTTACAGGGTTTCAAGAAATTCGGTGGTTTTGAATTTGCCATAACTTTTCTATAGGACGTTTTTAAAATTCTTCTCGCTATTCCATTTTCTCGCCGACAATATTTGATTGGTATACAATGTCGAAAACACGATTTTCGTTGGTCCTGTGGTTTGAGCTTACCCTTCCAGAACTCATCTAAGACCAGGACCCAAACCACAGGGGCGCCAAGAGAAAATCATGATCGTTACATTATACACTAAACAAATATTTTCGGCGAGAAAAATCGAATTGTGAAAACAGAATTTCGAAAAACGAACTACAAAAAAAAGTTATGACCATTTAAAACCGCCAAATTTCTTGAAACAGCTGTATTTCACTCGATACATAATGGCTTTGTTCATTGATATACAATAAAACATGTGTACGATCGTCAAATCGCTTGACATTCACAGTTGCATTCTATGCTCATTAAAAGAATCAGATGCTATTTTCAAAACCGAAACACCAAATTGTTTGACCTCTCGAACATAAAAACCCGTCACCAAAACTTAAAAACGCAAACCAAAAAGTCTAATCTTAAATGTAAGCATACAAGTCAAACATTTAATGTCCAATCTATTAGGGCACATGATCGATCAGATTCACAGGAGTATTTTACATTGGGAAAATACCAGAAATTTCTGTTTTATATACTTGTAGAAGCCTTCGCCTGATTTCCTTCCGAATTTGCCTCCTCTACCAGCTTGGTCAAGATATTAGACGGTTTGAACAGCGGCTCTTAAAGGTTTCCTCTTAATGAATCAGACGCGAAATAAACCTAGCACCTTCCGGAAAGGCTTGGTGCCAGCCTCTTGAATAAATTTGATAGTGTCCAGACCAATGTAATCAGCCAGTTCAAAGGGGCCTGAATTCATTTCCATATTTACTAACCAGTCACCAACAAGTAAGCATACCCATACGATAGCCAGCTCCTAGTTTTCATCGCTTTGTCAATGTCTCCTTGGAAGCATCTCCGCGTTCGTACATCGAACAGCTTCGAAGATGTAGGGAACCAAGAGGCGGTGACGATAAATCCAGGCGTATCCTAAAATGTGTCAGTCAATTACTTAATGAAATACCAAAACAAGGCACCTTGCAAGATACAGTTTCTTCCCAATATTCTTGCCGTACTCAATCAACTTGTCTGATAGGAATTAATAATTAATAAAAAGACTAGCCGGATAACCATACTAAAAGTTTCATCGCTGGTGTCATTGTGTCGAACGACCTCAAGCAATTTCATTACCGGTACCTAAAAGGCAACCGCGTTACCTATGATTACAAAACACTGAAAATGACTAACTGGATTGAAGCAGTGAAGACCACCAAGTTTGCTTACGCTTGAGATTCCTGCCGATGTCTGCCAGCTGGAGAGAAGAAGTGTTGGTCGTGATGATGGCATGGCTTTAAATCAGCTATGTATATGTAAAATTTTGCGAGGAAATTACCTCTGAGCGGCATCCACCTGAGCGAACAGCTCCTAAAACATAATCACGTGAAAAAATTTAAAATTTGGAGTTATGCTAACAAACCTTGCTTGGCATCCAAATCCTCGACGATAGCTAAAATTAGATGAATGTACCCATTGCAATACACATAAGGAATAACTCAAAAAAAATACCTTCAATCACCAAATCAGCTTTAGAAACGGCCTCACTGATGTTTGTGGAAAACTGGATGTGCTTCAAGACCGCGTCGACCAAGTTTTCTGGGTCTGAAATCAGATGGAGATTGCTCTTTCAACTACTATAAGAGCTAACGTACATCAGCATCACCTTTATGCTTTTTTTAGCTACACGAGCAATACTTCTTCGGACCTAGGATATTACAAGACAAATGTAGGCAAACTTGGTAGAATAGAGTAACTCTCTTAATACCTTTCTGTGCCTTGTCAAGAGTCGCCTGATTCCGGCCCACCAGAATAACGTTCATCTGCTTCTGAGCACTCACCTAAAGTACCTCGTCAAAGCGAAATATTTTGGCTAGCTGCGTAACTTTTTTTACTAGAACAAACAGCTTAAAAATTACCTGTCGATTCCACTGCCCATGAGTCCGCAGCCGATAATCGTCAATTTTGATACACTGATCCCAATGCGGAACTCGAAGAGACATCGCGCACAAAAAAGTTCGACAACATCTCACCAATCTACAATTCAAATTATCAAAATAATTGTTTTGAATCAAAAAATAATTTTATAAAAATTGACAAGCAGTAGACTTAACTTCTACAGCAGCCAGGAAATCGAAGCTACTGTCATATACAGGGTTGTCGAATCGAACGTTCGATTTCGAACCTTGTTCGATAGTTCGAGATTTTTTCGAACGTTCGACTTCGACCGAACGTTTGTTCCGAAAATTTCAAACTCGAACTTCGAATCGAACGTTGAAAAATTTTGTTTGAACAACCTAGTAATATAGACTGCCGACCAACTCGATACAAAAACAACTCGATACACCGACTCGATACATGAAACTCGATACACCAACTCGATACATGACAACTCGATACACCAACTCGATACATGACAACTCGATACACCGACTCGATACACTTTTTATTTTTTACCTCAATACCGGCCATTCCGCTCATATCACTACTATCTACTTAGAAACCATTTTAGAATATCGTGATTATACACGAAAGGTTAGGGAAGCCGAAAAATAAAAAATTCGTCAACTACTCTATGATTATATCATATGACTTCAAACCATAAACCAAGGTATCTAGATGAATAACCACCTAAATACTGAATCAATAATCACGTCGAGAGAATAAACTATATTAATCCACATTTACTATATTATCCACGAAATAAACTTAATAGAGTGGACGACCCTGGTGAATTTGGTGTCCATTGCGTGCATGTTTTTTTTTTTTGGATTCCATAGTCATTTTTGCGCTAGACCACACATTTCAAAATGTCCCGTAAGTAGCAGGATGTATATGAGCGGAATCATGAAAATTGAAAAATACCAGGAAAACAGCATTTGACTACTGTCTTACAATCTTAGATGATCAAATTACCAGAAAACAAGTTTGGAACCTGAAACCCACTAAAAAGGGTATTTGAACCAAGTGGATGACCACCTGGTTTGATTGACGCCTGGAGCATTAATTGGTTGATAGATGAGTCTTTGAATTAACAAGAATCATATTCAAGACAAAAATAAGAAAAAAATAATCTAAAAACGGTGCGAACTCCTACTGAAAAACCGATGCGAACTGTCCTAGTCCTAGAAATAACGGTCCTTGGGGTAAAGATAAAAAAATGTATCGAGTCGGTGTATCGAGTTGTCAATGTATCGAGTTGGTGTACTAGTTGTCAAGGAATGAGTCGGCTTACTCGAGTTAGTTTTGTATTGAGTTGGATATCCCAGTAATATATCCTCCCCCCAGAAAAGCCACTGTAAAAATACGCAGTTCAAGAGCTACAAAACCCACTTTACAGAGAAGCTTTAAAAAACTTGGGTGTTGAGATATGCTTTTTGAAAAAATCAATTTCTTAAAATGACCAAAAATAAATTTTCAAATTTTTCTGATGGCTTGGTTACATGGCAATGTGTCATGTCGATGTCGAAGGAGGATATTATATAGATTTTCGAATTCGAAATCGTTCGAATCTGTTTGTTCTTCTGCTGGTAAAATACGTGACCGACGGTCAATGAATTTTTTTTGAAATTTTTGATCAAAATGTTCAATTCAAGCCAAAAGTTTCTGGAAGTCGACCCTAACACCAAAAATCTCATCCTGAATCCGAATCCGTTGAGATCAGATCGAAAATTTTTAATATGCTGATATATAAGCTATTTGAGTAGAGGATCAGGAATTTGGCACCATTCACCTATTTTAATGGGTATGTCAATCTATTAAAAATATTTGATCTGATCTCAACGGATTCGGATTCAGATGAGATTTTGGTATTAAGGTCGACTTCCAGAAACTTTGCCCTGAAATTGACGATTTTGATCAAAAATTCGAAAAAAAAATTCATTGACCGTCGGTAATCGATAGCCGTCCCTTCTGCTTCGACAAGAGCTAGTTTTCACAGCCGACTTTTATTTTTTTTATCTATCTGGTGCAGAATTTCATGCGCCTATCTTTTGGGCTATTAAGTTGTTTGAAAAAGATAACGACAATATGTCAAAAAAGTGATTTTTGAGCACTACACCGTAATTTTCTTTGCACTTCGAGCAGGGACTTCGACATGCCTTTATTTTTAGTCTTTTAGATTTTTAACACCGGAGAGACGTATGTCCTGTAAGTAATTCTTGTGCAGAATTTCACGCTGAACACGATGAGAAAAATTCACAAAGAGTCACAACTGTAGGTGGTCGTGCCCTTGTGATCCGAACAAGTAACATTTTTGCCTATGCAACTTCAAAGAGATAGACCATGCGAATTTTAAGGCTCAAATTTGTACCACCTCAAATTTTTCTTACTACGAAAAAAAAATGTGTGGGGAATTGGGTTGTTAAGCCCAAAATTGCGATTTATACACCCCAACTTCATACCTGTGTAGGTATCACCTGACCAGGGGGATGTACACCTGATGGCCTAAAGATAAAAAAAGTTAATTTAAATGAAAAATCCGTTTTTCCCAACTAAAAATTTTGTGAAGAGTTGGGCTTATTTAACCAAAAGTGCGATTTACCTACCCAACCCCAAATCAAGGGTTGTACCACCTGGAGAGGTTGATATCCAAGGAGTATATTCATCAATGACCTGAAAGGTCAACGTTAGTCTTTTTACATCTAAAATTATGGTAAAAAATAAATGTGCACCCAGGTGGATTCTAAACCAGCAACATCGGCCGTGCTATCCAAGTGGTCGTCCACGTGGATCAAGTGGTCGTCCACTTGGATCAAAATTTTTTCACGTTTTGTGATTACAAGATAAATTTGCTGAACTATTCCAGCATGCTGAAGATGTTTTGACAGTGGTAAATCACGTTTTATCGAAAGTGTTTCAGTTATCGTAAATTCTTAATTTGGTAAATCAAGAGTTCACAATAACTGAGAAATTTATAAATCTATAAAACGTGATTTTACACTGCAAACCATCTTCAGCATGCTCGAAATTAGTGCAGAAAATTTTTGGAACCTGAAAACGTTTTCGATCCAAGTGGAAGACCACTTGGATAGCCACTGCCAAGGTTGCTGGTTCGAATCCACCTAGGTGCATACCTTTTTTTTATTATAATTCTTGAGTGTTACTGACGTAGAGTTCCATATACTCATCACCAAGGTACTGGTCGAATCCTCTGGGTGCAATCAGTCCAGAGTAAGGACCCCGATTCAAATTAAACCGTTTTTAGAACAATTCAATTTTCCAGTTTGGATTGATCGTTGGGTTTTTAGTTGTACCCCAAAATTAAACCGAACCGAAGAAGATTTAGCTAAAAAACAAGATATTTATCAAAAGGCTGTACTAATTTACCCCGCCAAATTACTGATTACCCGCCAAATTATTTATTATCCCGCCAAATTCAAATTTCAGTCAAATATGCAGTAAATTTTGCGGAAATTCAATTTAATAGTTTAAAAATAACTTGGATCACCCAGAATCCTACCTCGAATGCCAGAAGTCCCTGAAAGTGGTTTGGGGGGGGGGGGGTTACTAAAAGGGGGTGAGTTATTTTTTTGATCGCTGAAAATTGGAAAAAATTTGAGGTCGATCTCGAGATTTTTGGGTGAAAATATTGAATTTAAAAACTGGAATCGGTAGAGCTCGTGGGAATTAAGAAAACGCAATAAACAGCTTTGAAAAATATTTGTTCCGAGCTGAGATATAAGCCCACAAAGTTGAGGGGGGTGTTATTAGAGCAGGGTGAGTTATTAGAGGAAATACGGTATCAGTTCGCGACACTATTGATTCGAGACACTATCGGTTGCGACAGTCGATCCATTCTCAATGATTAAGATCTATCCCTAATGGTCCTGAATCACCTGCAATGGTCCAGATCTATCCTTACTAGTCTTGATCTACCTTCAATAATCCAGATATACCGCCAATGGTCTTAAACCATTTCGATTCTGGGGTGGGTATAAAATCCACCTGATATCTCCCCTAAATGGGTATTCACCTCCAGGAGCTACTTTCAGGTCGATTGATAGAGTAAGGATCAAGAGTTACTCGTGATCCTACTCGTCCATCTCAAACCGGATCAATAGATCAAGAGTTATTCTTGATCTTTATCCTACTCGTCGTGTCTGAAACACGACCAGTAGATCACAAGTAACTCTTGATCCTTACTCTATTCATCGACCTGAAAGGGATCCAGGATCCGAATATCCATATTTAGCTGAAATTAATTAAAAATCAAAGCACTATATCCAAAATCAGCTCCTTAGCACAGTTTAATAATGCTAAAACAGCTATTAACTTGGAGGAACCTCAGTTCTGGAGTATTTTGTATCCCGTAGGGTATTCAGGTGGTGCTCAGGTTGTTGAATCTAGGTATCGGTGCTCAGGTGTTAGTCTCCATCCTCCATTGTAAGCGCCCTATAATGGATATCTCTGGTGAATGGATACCCAATGGATAGGCTGAAACAAAGAAGTTAATTGTTTTCGTCACACAATCCATGTCCGGGTACAAGTGGTGTATCTGGATGTCCACCTAAGGCAACTTTTTTCGGCGCTACTATAGAATACCCCTCCCCCCCCCCAAAAAAATCCGACCTTATAAAATCGCTGTAACTACCCTTGCAAACAACAAGTTTAGGCTTAGCCCTTAGGCTTGGGGGTAGGCCAGCGTACGGAAGTCGTGACTAATGAAGAGTTTGCGCACATTTTCCGGGGTCTGGGACATATATTTGGGTACTTTTTACTTAAGTTTTAAAAGGTCGGATTTTGGGGGGGGGGTATTCTATAGTAGGGTCCTTTTTTCTTATTTTTCGACTTCAAGAAGTCTTTTTCGTTCACTAATGCTGAATATCTATAGACAGTTTGCACAGTTATGGACACCTAAACAAAGCAAGAAAACATTAGCTAAGCTCGAACGCCGAATACAATTACCGTATTTCCTCTAATATAAGCCCATGCTCCATTAGAAGCCCCCCCTATTTTTCGACTAAGGTTTCGGAGTTAAGGTCATTTGTGATTGACAATTTCAAGATTTTTGGGAGGTTGAAAAATAGAAGCCCATGGGCTTCTATTAGAGGAAATACGGTATATATAAAGTTCAGGAACAATTTTTACTCTAAGCGAACGTACGCTGGCCTGCCAGAGCCTAATAACAAACATGTTTGAGTCCGTGCAAATGTACACCTACCTATCCTAACTGGCTTCCAGGGTGGTATACTCAGGGCTTCGAATGAAAAATTTCAAAAAAGACATTTGTGTAAAAAAAGACATTTTGACTGTTTTTGAAGTAAAAGGGTCATTTTATAGGCTGTATGTGAAAACTCCCGACAAATGTGTGAAATTTCCCGACTAATTAATTAATTTTCCCGGCAAATTCAAATTTGCCTAAAAGTAATGAATTTTCCCGACAAATCTGTGAAATTTCCCGACAAATCTGTGAAATTTCCCGGCAAATTTTCCGATCATCCGAAAGATGTTTTTTTAATTCTTTGAGTAATTTTCAAAGAGAGCTCGCAAATGATAAAAACAGAAAATTAGTCAATGAATCAGCTTACTGTATCCAATTTCCTCCATTTTCAGTCACCCATTCATCGACATTTTCCTTGCTAGAGCAATTGTCCATTCGCGCGCCACACCACGCTTCTTTTGTTGCTTAGCTTGGAATTGCATCTCCAAAAGTATTACCTAAGTCATTTCAAGTATTTTTTTGAAACAAGAAACAAGGCAGCCGACACACAACCAATTAAACATTATAATTTAAGTATTTGCCGGGAACTTTCACAGATTTGTCGGGAAAATTCATTACTTTTAGACAAATTCGAATTTGCCGGGAAAATTAATTAATTAGTCGGGAAATTTCACACATTTGTCGGCAGGGTGGCCAGATGTTCTGCTTTAGCAGGAATTTCCTGCTCTTTGGTTTTGAAATCTGCTTTTTGACAGTAAAAAGCAGGAATTTTATAAGAATTTTATGTTCATTCCTGCTTTTTGCAGATTTTTTGTTTCAAAATCCTGCTTTTCGACATCAAAATCCTGCTTTGAAGATTTTGCATCTGGCCACCCTGTTTGTCGGGAGTTTTCAATTTGATCCCATTTTATATAGTGCTTGTCGCCATTTTGAAGCGAAAAAAAAATATTTTGACTGAATTTTCAAAAATAAAAAAAGATTTAGGGTGCCAAAAAAAGGACAAATCTTTTTAAAAAGGACGATTCGGAGCCCTGGGTATACTCGACAATTACCTCAGGCATCAGCCAGCTGATGGCTGAGTTTAAACTTAGCCGACTGACTTCAGCCGGCAGAGGATATCACCCTGTTGGCCACCTACCTACCCTACCCGGCCACCTACTCACCCCACCTGACAACCTATTTTGATTGGTCACCATAAACAAAGACAATTAGAATTTGAAAAATAAGCTTAAACTTCTTTTCGAGACAAAAATTTTTAATTTACTGAAGCTCCGTGTCTTCTATGGTCTTTGTTTTCTGGACCCTAACTTCAAAATTGTTATACCTCCGAGCAAAATCATCATCTCTATATAGTATTTGGGTCGAGTGGGTCACACTTTTTCTGAATTTATGGTGTTCAAGACTGATTTTTGGCTACTTTTTGCAATTTTTTTACGATATTTTTTCGGAACCCTCAAGTTCAACATCTTAGCTTCCTTTTGAGCACAAACACGTGTAATTGAAGATGCTTCTAAAAAAAATTTTCCTTGCCCTCCAGATTGGATATGGTGGATTTTGGCCTGGATTCAAGGTGGATGTTTGGGTTCAAGGCTAATTTTCTGAAAACTTTTGGAAACTAATGTCGTATGTCTTTCCGGAACCCTCAAGTTCAACATCTTAGCTCTCTTTTGAGCACAAACACGTGTAATTGAAGATGCTTCTAAAAAAGTTTTCCTTGTCCTCCAAATTGGTGATGGTGGATTTTTGACTGGATTCAAGGTGGATTTTTGTTTTCAAGCTCACTTTTCTGCTATTTTTGTGAATTAATGTCAAACATCTCTGCGGAACGCTCAAGTACAACATGTTGGCTGCCTTTTAAGCACAAACACGTATAATTGAAATGGCTTCTAAAAATTTTTTCCTTGCCCTTTTAATTGGTGATGGTGGATTTTAGGCTGGATTCAAGGTGGCTTTTTGTTTTGAAGCCCACTTTTCTGCCAGGTAGGGTAGGTAAATGGCCTCTTAGGGTGGGTAGGTAGCCAGACAGTATAGTTAAGTGTTCAGAAGGAATCTCTACAGTCAAACTTTAATATAACGTACACCCTGGGGACCAGGTCCGGTGTACGTTATAGTAGGCTAAATAGGCGAGGGTAGGCGAGGTAGGCGAGGATAGGTGAGGATAGGCAAGGGTAGGCGAGGATAAGCGAGGATAGGCGAGGGTACGCGAAGTAGGCGAAGAAAGGCGAGGATAGGCGAAAATAGGCGAGGATAGGCGAGGGTAGGCGAGGTAGAATAGGTGAATTAACAGGTAGGGTGGATGATCTAGCCTAACCATTAACGCACTCAAAAGATAAATCTACCCGAACTATTATTGTAAATGAACCACTAATGTTCCCGAACCACAGGAATAGTGCCTGAACTACCAATGTTCCCGAACGGCATAGGCGCCGATAGGCGCCTGCAGATCCTAGTTCTTTTGATTTCTTTTCTTTAAATGATAGCCAAGATTCTAAGCTACAATGTTTTTGAGAGATTTCTGAGTGTTTTCTGAAAAAATGCCGACGGAATCAGGTTTATAAAAAACCTGACTAACAAACAAAGTCCAGATACTATATAGAGATAAAGTAAAAACCCCAATTTTTGTCCGAAGAACCCTACTACTTAAAAAATCTTATTTACCGGTCGATAGCTTATAGAAAGAGCGGCGCTACTTTGATATGTCAACATTGTGTTTTTTGTAGTTTAAAAAGTATTTTTGCGGCAAGAAAAAGGTTTTCTTAAAAATTGATTATTACCCCCTAATTTTTATAATGTTTGTTGGTTTTTGTCGAAAGTTCAAGCTGTTTTTGCAAAAATAATTTTTCAAAGAAAGAAAAGAGTTTATTCACATTTACACATACAACACTTTAGTCACAAAAAGGTGTCTACAGACTAACTGATAAAAAGTTGAAAGATAAATGGAATTCTTTAAACAAAGGAAACATTAGTTACTACATTTATTCTGCTGTAGAACGACAATTTTCAGCTGTTTACCAAAGCGTTATTTAAAACCCACTAATTTCCGGCTGGTATCCATCTTGCTTAAGGTGGTCAAATGAGGAATTCCCCAGGGAATTTCCAGACGACTCTCCGGTTAAGAAAAGCTTGGTCTCACAAGGAAACCGATCAAACTGTACGATTCAATTTGAAAAATCATCTTGCAGAGCGTAGTTGATTTACTATGTGGAGTTTTGATATTTTTTGCTAACAGACAAAAATGTCGAATCAAGAGACTCAAGAAACACTGAGCCCCCAACTGCCTTGGTCCCCTGTAGATTTTTAAAAAGATATCACTATTTCAAAAGTATACATAGATAAAAGTGTCGGACCTAGCTGAGGATTGAACCTTTGGGATGTCCACTATAAATATACTTGACTGTAGAAAATATGTTTTTAAAAATCCACAGGGGAACCAAGGCAATTTTGGTCTATTTTGACATGTTTATCGAGTATCCGGATTCAATTTTTTTGTCTCTTAGCAAAAAATATTTGGCGCTACTCGGTTTTACTGCCAACTACGAAAATGTAAGAAAAATTTGCTATATATTATCATTATATACAGTCCGTAATGACCTCGGCCGAGAAACAATCCAAAAAACAAGGACCAAGATGTAGCTATGAGGAGCTAAGAGACCTAGTTTTTTGATTTTGGAAATATTCTTTGATGAGATCTGTTTTTCCTAAATAAAAATAATATTTTTCTCGCTACAAACGGAATAAACTTGTTATATGGAAGAAAGCGTATTAATACAGATATACTTGCTAAAATTTCCCGCATACACACCCAAGCATAAGGGCATTGAGGAAAAACTACAAGGCTGCTCGAATAATTCGCCGATCTACAAATGGCTAAAATTCATTTGCGCCCTCAAAATGCTTATTTACGCCCTCAAATCAATTATTTACGCCCTCAAATTTGAAAATTGATCAAAATGCTCATTTACGCCCTCAAATGCTCATTTACGCCTCAAATTTATTATTTACGCCCTCAAATCGATCAAATTGGGTGGGAATTCCCTATTTTAGATGGCAATATTTTCAGAACTTGAATGTCTGACTGTGTTTAGACTTTCCAAACCGGTATCTTCAGTTTCCCTGAGCCATTCTGTAGGAGAACGCATGAGGAGCTCACTCGAGCGACCCTGAGAGCCGCAAAAAATTTGCACTATATCGAGGCTCGTACTAAATCGGGGTTCCACTTTCGATACTTTCAAAGACTTTTGACCAAGTCCATCGAACTCGAGGTCGCACTAAATCGGGGATTGACTGTACCAGAGAGAGAGAGAGGTAAGTTTTCTCAGGCGGAGGTGCACTGGTGATGGTACCTAGGTGAAGTACCTATGTGGGTACCAAGTGGTCGTCCACTTGGATCAAAATTTTTTTAACTTTTTTCATGTTCCGAACCTGTTTTCTGGACTAATTCGGGCATGCTGAAGATGGTTTGACAGTGGTAAAATCCCGTGTTCTCAAGTATTTTTTGAGTGTTGTGAAATAATTGATTTTGGTGAAATCAATTACAGTCAAGTCTCGATTTAACGAACCCCTGGGGACCGCCAAAAATGTTCGTTAAATCGAAGGTTTCGTTAAATCGAGAGCTTATTTCAGTCATTTTATTTAATCGGTGGCCAAATAGCCACCAAAAAAAGGTTCGTTAAATCAAGAGTTTCGTTAAATCGGGGTTCGTTAAATCGAGACTTGACTGTATTCACCAAAACTCAAAATATACTCGAGAACACGGGATTTTACCACTGTCAAACCATCTTCAGCATGCCCGAATTAGTCCAGAAAACAGGTTTTGGAACATGAAAAATGTAAAAAATTTTATGATATAAGTCGACGATCGGCTGGTTTCGCTGGTTGAGACTAAAAAATTTGAATTCCCGCAAAATTTTGGCTAAAATAAGCATTTTCGTCGATTTGAGGGCGTAAAAAAGAAATTTGAGGGCGTAAATGAGTAATTTGAGGGCGTAAATGAGTAATTTGAGGGCGTAAATAAGCATTTTGATCAATTTCAAATTTGAGGGCGTAAATAATTAATTTGAGGGCGTAAATGAGCATTTTGAGGGCGCAAATCACCTATAGCCATCTACAAATTGCTATTTTTTTTGTCTCGAGATGAATTTTAAGAAACCGTTTATGCTAGGATTGGGCAATTGTCAGACAATGCAAAAATGGACAGTTGTCCGGACAATTGTCCAAAAGACGGACTATTGCAACCCTCTGGCTTCGACATTTTCACTGATTCATCGGAGAATTGTCGGATAAATTGAGAAATGTTAAAAAATGGTTGCTCAATTGTCCGAAAATTGCAATTTAGTCGGACAATTGTCATTGGCCAACTATAGTTTTTGCAGACACAAAATTTTCAAATAGCGGAATTATTTGAGCCACTTTATAGTACAGGGTGAAGCAAAAAAAGACCCTGTAGTCTCCAAACTTAAACACCTTTTTCCGATTTATTTATTTTTATTGTGCTTCAGATGGCTTTCACAAGAGAATGTAAAACCACGAAAAAAACTCAGGACTGATGCTAAGCAGATTTAGACAGGACTAAAAAGGTGTCTAAGTGTGATTGCTGGCGAGCTTTTTTTACCTCGCTTTGTGCTACTTACTAGAAAAGAGATTGCATTAAACCAATAAGATCAAAAACTGTTTTACTTGAGAGAAAGAGATAGACAAACGATAATTACATTGTATATGCAGCTAAACTAGCAATAGACAGACAATAAAGGGAGATGCTAGCTTGCTTAACACAACTAAAAATACTGAGTTATGGTAAAGTTTAATCAACTAGTATGTGTTTACAAACAAATTTTAATGCTAGCGTTACTTAACAGCAAACATCAGGCAATCTATAAAGCAAACATATTTTTTCTGGAATTTACAACAGTTAAATCTTTCAAACTAATTTTCCAGCTAATTGCCCTACCCAAAACAATATAAATATACCGTATTTGCTTCATTAATCGACCACTATCTAATAATCGCCGACCCCCGCTTTTTTTACTAGGATTTCAGAATCAGGGCAATTTTCGATTTAAAATATCAAGATTTTTGAGAGGTTGAAAATTAATTGCCCATGGGCTACTAAAAGAGAATTTGCGGTACCAAAGAAACTTTGTACAGTCACCCCCGACATAGTGACACTCCCTGAAAGTTCGTTCCCGCCTAGGATCCGACACTTTTTTTTTACTGAATTTTCTAAAATTTTTGCCGAACCTGATTTGTCAGTGTGATCGGAAAAATCGTAAGAATTCCGATTTTTCCGGTCGTTTTTTGCCGAAAAGACCCATGGGTACTTGATATAGTGACACCCCCTTTTCAAACAGGGGTGTCTCTATATCGAGTACCCCGGGTCTTTTCGGCGAGGCTTTTATCATTCATAAAAGCAGCTGGTGAAATGAGAATCGCTACGATTTTTCTAATTAGACTGGAAGATCAGGGTCGAAAAATTTTTAGAAAATTTGGGTGAAAAAGTAGTTTGACGAGGTAGATAATTGATTTGGCGGGATAAAACTATTTGAGCCGTTCACATTCATCCAAAATTTTAAAAGTCTGAAGTTTCATTTTGTGAACAAAGCATTTTTGAAGCAACCAGACCGAAAAAAGAAAAAACTAAAAAAACTTCATAGACTGCCTGACCGAAATATTGGAATAATATAGAAAGTTGGAATGTATCAAAGGAAAAAATAAATAAATTAGTCACTGGAGCAAACAACAAACCGTTTAGCCTTATTATTATTGGCAATAAACTGAATGAGCTATTATTGTAGGGACTAGAGCTTCCGAGGTGCAATACTGATGATGCATTCGCTGTGGGACTTGAGACGCCATCTTCGAGGCAGTCTTTTGGAATTCTGCTATAATCTTTGCTTGATATAATACCACTAGCGATGAATTAATAGAGATTTAATCACAAACCAAAATATGGAATTTGTTTTTTCTGACTGAAAAGTGGTTCGCATGATTTGACTTGAACACTTGGACTAATTGTTCCTTCGGTGGACTAAAGATGAGATTTTTTTATTTGAAATTCAAAAGTAATCAAGTATTTTAAATGTTGAGAAAGCTCGTTTTGAGCTTTAACGAATTTTTGCGGGAAATTAAAAAGCTCCAAAAATTTGGCTAGCAAAATCAATTTCAGACTTCAAAGAGCTTCTAGTCTTCAATGTCCGTCAACATAGCAAAAAGCTCTTGCAAAGCTGTAGAGCAGATACAGATAAATTTTGGCACATGAATCAATGTAAAAAATGCAAGTTTTAATATTTTCAATGCGATTAAAATGAGTGGGCAACTTTTCTGCCTGTGATTTTCTTTGGTGTATAGGGCAATGGATAGCGCTATAACGCTAACTTCCAACCACTAACGTTTTTGGTCGCTGGCCCAAAATAGCTCGGAGGTTCGACCCCGCTCATGTTTGATCAATTTTTAGAAGTTATTTGACTTTTGGATGCCTGATTCGAGATCAGCGACTCAAATTTTTTTTAAAATTTGGTCAATAAATTCAAAGAAACTAGAGCGCCCCAGAGTGGGGTCGAACCTGTGACCCATTTTGGGACATAAAACACAAACGCTTATCCCCAAAAATGATCACCAACCTTCATATTTTTGATCCGCAGACACTTAGCAGACTGATGATTTACAGATGGGGAACCAAGCTTCGGTATATTTTCTCCATTTACATTGTTATATACAGGAGAAGGAGACCTAGATATAGGCTTCTCCCCTCGTTGTCTTCTGGAATATCTGAGTTGTCCCACAGGCTTTTGCCTGGATGTCTCATGTTTGCTTAACAACAAAATATCTGAGTAGAGATCTTTGTCTTCTGATTTATTGGAGCGACTGCGACGACCATTCTGAGCCTTAGCATACACATTGGCCGACAACCTTTTAAGTTGATGAGTGTTTCTATCCCCATATAGTTCTTTGGACTGTTTTGAGCGCATACTTCTTCGCTGAACGTTATTAGCTTCTATTGGCAAGATAGGCTTGTTATTCGGCTTGACTTTTTTGAGATCATTCACAGCTTTTTCTGAGCCATTTGGAGTAATTATGATTTGAGGTATGGTTGGTAGATGGCAAGATTCTTCCACGTCTGAGGTACAGGAAAAAGTTATGATACAATATGAAATTTAATTATTATCCACCTGTTTTGGCTGAAAGTCCGAGAGTATCCATCAAATCTAAAAAAAAATTTTTCGTTCCTAAGTTTTAATTTCCGTGCGTTTTCTAGCAAAAAACCGATTTATTTTTTCTATTTATCGAGACTTCTACGCTTAATTCAGAATCAAGCTAATTTCAACGACCCAGCAAAAGCATAATGTTCGCCGTGTTTTTTTCCATAATTTTCTTTTTAAATTGCAAATGTTTGAACAGTGAAAAAAAGGGTATCGACGTTATATACCTTTTGTCCCATTCTGGAACTATATTTTGTTCTAACTACTTTGGTCTTAGGCTTAGGGGTAGGCCAGCGTATGCTAGGACGGACTTATAAGTGCCTTGCGCACTTTTTCCGGGTAATCTCGGACCGGGAGTAATATTTGGGTGCTTTCTTATAAGATTAAAAAAAAAATAGAGATTTGGGACAAAATAGGACAAAAGGTACACAACTTCAACTCACCGAAAAAAGTTTTACTGTTGTGAATAACTGAGAATTGAAAAGAGAGAGTTTTGTTGAAAAGTTTTCATAGAGAAACAACCGAAATACCCTTATATTTTAGTCGTTAGTCGCTTAAAACGTAATTACCGTAAATGCTCTAATAATCCGTCACCCTCTAATTTAAGGACCTATATCTCAGACTGAAGAAATTGTTTTGCAAATTTTCTCAACTCCCACAAGCCCTACTGATTCCACTTATGGTTTTTAGATTTTCGCCCAAAAATTTTGAGATTGACCTCTAAATTTTATGATTTTTGGTTGATTGAAATATAACCCGACATGTTGGCCTATTAGAGCATTTGCGGTATGCTACTTGAAAAGATCAAGAGGAAAACATGGAGTCAATCATTGAAGTCTCAAACTAACTGACATTTAAGGGCACTCTCCCTACTACTTTCTTTTGTGAACAGCCTGTTAGGCGAAGATATGGATGACATCAGAGATTTTTTCAGCGGTGAGATAAGTCCTTCGAAAATCCTATGAGTAATCATTTCTCCATCTTCTTTATGTTCAAATACAGCTGCTCGGCACACTCTAAAATAAACAAAACCATATTAGAAAGCTTCAAATAAAAATCGGCTCAATCCTACAGCCAGGGTTTATTTGCCTTGGTACTACTGTTTTTTTGGCTTGTGATAGCTTACGGCAAGAACTAAAAATACACTTCGAAGCTTTGTGAAATCCGGAAAACGTGATTGAGCATGTCAAAGCACGCACCTAAAAAATCCGAAAAAATCAGCTTAGATGACAAAGGCGAAAACTGACTAGGGTGTATACTTTACTTCAGTGTGGGCTTCATACTAAAATTGCTCCCAAATACTATGCCTGAGCGTTCTTGTTTTTTTGGGATTTTGGATTGGGATTTTAGAAATTATTTTAAATTTTAGGATTTTGGATTGGGATTTTTAAAATTATTTTAAATTTTGGGATTTTGGATTGGGATTTTAGAAATTATTTTAAATTTAGGATTTTGGATTGGGATTTTTAAAATTATTTTAAATTTTGGGATTTTGGATTGGGATTTTAGAAATTATTTTAAATTTTAGGATTTTGGATTGGGATTTTTGAAATTATTTAAAAAAAAATTTAGTTTCGAGATTAAATAAATTTATTTGGGGATTTTGGGATAATTTTGAGATTTTCGAAATGTGAACCGGTGGGATTTTGGATTTCGGATTATGAAACTTTGGGATTTTGGATTGGGATTTCCAAAATTTCTGGGATTCCAATCCCGGGAATCCCATGGGATTCCAATCTTACGCCCAAGTATACCAAATACATTAAGAAGGCCAAGGCCAGAAAAACTGCGAATTATAGGATAGGGCCTGACTATGTACCAGACCTGTAGTCAGTTTGGCGAAGAGTATATTTAGCAGTTCCATTCAAAGCTATTTTGCTGTTGTTTTCAGAGTCAACTACATTTTCTGACATAGAAGAGGCTTGCACTCCATTGACTTCATCATCGCTTTTGTCTGAATGCTGGGCAGCTTCCGAGTTGGAATCGTCAATTTTCGGTGGTCCATATGCTCCTTTTGTTCTTCTGCAAATTGAACGAGTTGCAGAATGAAAAGGTTGCCATTTCCAGCCACTGACCTTTCACAAGTGCTACATTCACACCTTTCATTGGCATCTCCAAAAAAATTTTCACCGTAAAAACAGGCTGTAAGATGGAAAATTTTAAAAATTTATGAAAACACATTTTCCTAATTTACTGATTTCTTCGCCTGCCTTGATATCTCTTAGAACTTTTATTAAAGCTGTGTGACCATCAGGAACAAATTTGCAGTTGGGCTTGCAGTCGTGATTGCTAAGGATCAAGGTAACTTTTTAATTTATCTAGGTTAGTAAAATAAAAGACACACATATAAGCTCCAGGTCCTAACCAAAGTTGTGCCTTTCTTTTTCTGAGAAATAACTAGAGTTTACAAAATATAATGTCTTACGAGCTAACCTTGTGGAAAACATTACAGAAAAGTCGTTCACATCTTTGCGAAGAAGCTGTAAAATAGTTAAATTTGTAATATGGTTGACAAATAACAAATTCGATCCTACTTCTTGCTCTTCCTCTCTACTCAGCTCTCCAATGACACCAAAGAGACTCTCGATAACTTCACCTTTGAACCAATTTCTTGTAGCTATCAACATGCCTCCCACACAATTTTCTGCTGAGTAACTAAAAAATTAAGTTTAATTTGTGAGTCAAAAAATAGGTAGCTAACCGATAACTTGGCCGTATTGTGAACCCTGAAAAGTACAAAACGAAACAATAAAATTGATAATATTAAAATCAGACCTGCCATAACGTCAAACATAGTTAAGAAGCGCAATAGCTAAAAATAAAAATCTAATCATCAAAGCTAAAATATCGTGTAAATTCTTTAAAAGAAATTCTTCGCAAAAAAATAAATTCTTGATTTATTTTTAGAACGCTCGAAAATTCATAAAAACGGACCAGCAAAGGAAAATAAATATAAAATACTGTATTTCTTTTAATAAGACGGTCGGCCGCCTTATTTTTTGAATTCCCAAAAATCAGAAAATTTTAATGTCGACCTCAGAATTTTCGGCTGAGAATCCAAATTCTAAAAAGCAGAATTGGTAGAGCTCGTAGGGGTAGAGAAAACGAAGAAAACAGATTTGCAAAATATTTATTCTTGGCTAAGATGTAGATCCTCAAAGTCGAGGGGGCCGCCTTATTAGAGGAAATACGGTATTAAAATAAAATTAAAATAAAGTTATTAGGGTACATTTTGTTCCTTTTGGGGCAAATTTTATCGAGGTGTACGGTATTTTCTCTTTTCACTTACATGTTCACGAAAATTTTCCAATTCCTTGGCATTTTTGCGTGCTGAGAACTTTTTCAATGTGTCCAATTCATATCTAAAAGATAGAAAAGTGACTAAAAATAAATTTGAAAAATAACTAATTAATCTCGCAACTTACAAAGAACGCAAAGCGTGATGTAAATTCTGTTGCTTTACACAAGTAGCTATTATATTCCTGACTTTTTGCTGCACATCTGCCGACAAAGGCTTGTAACTGAATTTTTTTCAGCTTGCATTTACTGTATAAAATAAAAAAACTGGACTGTCCTTTTCGAGCCCCTTTGGTTTGAGCCCTGTTTAGCATAACCATAAGCCAAGGTAGACCAGGTAAATCATATTTTCGACATTATATATTAGGTCATGTCAAAAGTTCCGTCGTTTTTTTTCAAAAGCATTATTTGTGGCGTTGTGTTTTTGCTATAGATTTCTTCAACTTTTAACAAAAGTTTGCCACTCCTTTTGTAGCTGAGAATCTTGGCTACAAAATGAGTGGTAAAGTTTTGAAAAAAGTTGAAAAGATCTATGGTAAAAGCACAACGCCAAAAAAAACGGTTTGGAAAAAAACGACGGAACTTTTGACACGACCTAATACTAAATGAAATTTTGGCACTACTCGGTTTAGCCATCAACCCCTCCCCAAAAACAGCTCCTCGGGAATAATAACCCCCCTCCCCCCAAATAATTTTTAGGCGTAGCAATTAGGCTCCACCCTTAGGCTCAGGCTTCGCGCATTAGGAGGTCAGGTTATTAACGAGTAGTGTCGTGTCTAAATTGCATTAAAAAGGTATGGCTTTTAGAAAGTGGGTCACATGTTTTCGGTACCTTATTTGATTCTTCTAAAATGTAAAAATTTTTCAAAAAAACTAACCACAGACTCATTTTATGTGTCTGAAAGCCTAAAAAAATACACCCATTAAAAAATAAATAAAAAAGCTATACTACAAAACCACACACCCAGAATCGGGTCAACTAACAGAGAGGTGCACAAATCGTCATTCTCACACAGCTCCTTAGGGGTCATGGAGTGAAATCCAGACGGTTTGATAGACAAAAATTAGCATCTTCTTTATTTATAAAGCCATTCTGTTCCATAGTAACCAAAAACTGAGATCAAGTAGCTAAACCACCTCTATTCTTCGAATAAACAATTTAAATGAGCAAAATGCCACAATGCTAATTAAAATTTGAGTTTGCGCGAATATTCGGATTTGAAATGAAGGGCTTTGCTTGCCTATTGGATTACCTTTTGTTGAACAATAGCAACTTGGAAGCTATTTGGCTCGAGAATTGTATTTTTGAACATGAGTACGGATGACAGCTTTTTACTGGAGATGAGCCGCAAGATTGATGGTCAAGAATTGAGGCTCTACCAGAGGGATGTCCAAGAACTGAGGTAGGGACTGCTTAGTTTTTTATAAATATATTTTCAAACAAATGAAATTTACCGGTCAGAAGTTTTGGCCCTATCCAACAAAAAGGGTGTTTTTGCCGTGGCTCTCTTTTTTTTGTAATTTACAAAGCGAGATTTGGCTGTTAAGACATGAATCTAAGGGCTAGTTCACAATTGTCATAGTTAATTTAAGTGTAAATATAAGGGGCTTTGGCCCTATTCCTCAATGGAGGGGGGAGGTCTGCCTTGGTCCCCCTGTTGCTGTTTTTTGTGATTTTTTAGGCTAAGGCTCAGGTAAAAGACAATCAGAAGAAGCCTAAAATTTTAAAAGTAGGCCAGCGTATGTTAGGACGAACTTAAGCATGAGCCTAAAATACGTTTAAGTAAAATACGTCCAACCCTTGCCTAAGCCTAAGCCTAAAAAATCACAAAAAAACAACGAGGGGGGGGGCCAAGGCAAAACCCCTCCCATATTGAGGATAGAGCCAGGGCTTTCGCAATACAGTCTAAGCTCTTATTCACTTCTCGTTTTGTTGTGATTTTTAAATCCTAAGGTGTCGCTATATTGAGCTGGAGGGGGGAGGTGCTGATTCGCCGTCACGATATCCGCCATTGACAAATTCGCCGTCGCCTAAACTTGCCGTTGCTTATTTTGTTTGCCATTTCCGCCTGGGTGGTCTTATAGTACCACTAGACTGCATAGTTTTTTCAACATGTTCCATACTGTCGAATTTTTGGCTAGTGCTTACAGACTCAAGTAAATTGCTCAAACTGAGAACAATAAAAAAACATGTATAGGTTAGTAGTGTGCTCCTTACAAATTTTTGGATATTCCCTATATCTCAGGGATGGGGATGAAAATTTACAGAGAAAAGTAGGTTTGCCGGAAAAAGTGTATTTTGACTACTTTTTAAGCGAAAGTGTCATTTTACATAGTGCTTATTGCCATTTTAAAGCGAAAAAAAAAGATTTTGACTAAAATTTTTAAAAATAAAAAGATCCGGGGTCTCGAAAAAAGTACAAATCTTTTTAAAAAGTACGATTCCCATCCCTGCTATATCCACTAGTTTTAGAGAGCAATATGAGAAAGCAAAGAAGTGTGAGTTGGAAGCTAACCAAATGTTGAGCATCGAAAAGACCAGGAACAAGACACAGGTCAGAACCTGATCAAAATAAGCTACCGATCAATTCTCTGATAATTGTATTTTGTTAAAGGAACGAGAGATTGAGCGCCGTCGTAAACAGCTAGAAGAAAGTACTGATTTCATCAAAAAACTGCAAGCAGATTTGGAGGATGCTCGCTTAACGGCAAACGGAGTCAAATGGCAGTTGAAGGAAAATGAAATCAAGTCGATGACCGAGACTGAAATCATCCATTACAGAGCTCAAGTGTCTGGACTCGAGGCTAAATTGAAGAGGGTTGGTTTTGTGCACTTCGGGGCACCCTCTTTTTCATTAACTGTAAACAATTTAAAAAGTCAAATTTTGGTAAGGATTTTTTTTTCGAAAACTAAGATTTTTAGTAAGGTAAGCGTTAGAAAACGATTTCGCTATTATTTATAGCGTATAAAAATTACTTATGACTTATTCACGTTGTTCGAGTTAGAGTTCAAGTTCGGATATTTGAGTACATGAACACCTTTCCCCGAACTCTAACTCGAAGAACGTGAACAAGCTACTAGGAGACTTAAAAAATACTAATAAAAAGGGCCCCATAAGTGCACAAGTGCCGGTTTTGTACTTATCGTTCTAAAGAGCATTAAAATCTGTTTCTTTTAACTTTTTATATCTTTTTAAAACTGTTTATCAGGCACATTTTCAGCGTTTTAAATTTTTTGAAAATCGAAACTTTTCGTCCTTTCAAAAACAAAAGAGGTCTATAGGTTATGGGGTAGAAGCTTTCATTGAAAAGCTTTCATTGCGCCGGTTGATTGCCAAGACTGAACATGACCAGTGGTCACTAGGGTGGTATACTTGACGATTACCTCAGCCATTAGCCTCAGTCTCAGCCGGCTGAGTTAGAAAAATCGTCCTCAGCCGTCAGCCAGGTCAAAAATTCTACCTCAACCACAGCCTCAACCGGCTGAGGTCTGAAAATTTCCTCAGCCGTAAGCCGGGCACAAAATTTTAACTCAGTCATCAGCCTCAGCCGGCTGATGAATGAGTTAACCTCAGCCGGCTGACCTAAATTTAACAATTGTCAACTGCCTGGAAGGAAATTTCATCACAATTTTTTTATCAACTAAAAACTTCATAATTATCAGAAAAAAACAGTTCAAAAAAACAAAAAAGCGTCAAAAATTTAACACAAAAATTCTCCTTAGCCGGCTGAATTGGAAAAATTCAACCTCAGCCGTCAGGCAGGCCAAAAATTTAACTCAGCCATCAGCCTCACCCGGCTGATGGCTGAGTCAAGACTCAGCCGGCACCCTGGTAGTCACTGACAAAACACAATACTACAAAAACTGTTTTAAAATCTAGAGCTTGAACATTTTAACTCTGTCAGCAATATAGCTTTTGACGATTTAGA
The DNA here is from genome assembly GCA_004194705.1 of Ditylenchus dipsaci. Taxonomy (NCBI): domain Eukaryota; kingdom Metazoa; phylum Nematoda; class Chromadorea; order Rhabditida; family Anguinidae; genus Ditylenchus; species Ditylenchus dipsaci. Next base: position 94,056 of record SADC01000445.1, read on the forward strand.
AGCAGATAGAGCTGGATCTAGCTCACGAATTGATCAAAAGCTCACAAGAAGCCATGGAAAGGAGATCAAAGATCTCAAGGCAGCACTCCAAGAAAAAGAAAAGGCCTTGGAAGGCTATGTGGCTGAGTTGAGGACTAGGAACCAAGCATCTAAGCGGACGGAAGATAGACAGGTTTTACTAATTTTCGCTATTTTTAAAAGTATCAACAACACTTTGTTCAGCAAGTAGATGGTCTGCATGAGCGTATTGGCTCCCTAACAGCCACGAAAGACGCCTTGCAGCAGCGAATCGATGCGCTTCAATCCGAAAAGTCGGAACTGGAAAACGTGATAATTTGCAATTCAGTTTAATAATATCTTTTTAAAATACAGTCGGATTTTGATTTTGTCATTCCCTTCAAGTTCATTCCCGCATAGGATCCGGTACTTTTTCTGCCCTAATTTTGGAAGGTTTTGATCATACAGTATGGTCACAAATATTGCAAGGTTTCTGATTTTTTAAAATAATTTTTCGGAATCTGAAGATTTTTTTTAAAAGCAAAACCTCGATTTAGGATTCTCTAATTGGAAAGAAGAGAAACTGAAAATGATCTGCAAAATCGGAATCGTTGTGAGATTCGCGACCAGACTGTCTAAACAGAATTAGTTGAAAATTTCAAAAATCGGGTTAAAAGGTGTAGGGCACTAGGTGGGAACGAACTTTTGGGGGTGTCACTCTATCGAGGTCGGACTTTATTCCCGGCTGCATGATAATTGCTCAAACGACAGTTGCAAATCGGTTTACTGTTTTGGTCTGATATAAAGAATTTACGGTAGTGAGGAAAGCTGCAAAACGGTGTGCAACTGCCGTTTTCGTAGCCGTCGTTTGCGCAATAATCGTTTGATCAATTGGGTTGTAGCAATTGTCGCCTGAGCAATTAATACGTTCAGCAATTGTCGTTTTGAGCAATCATCATGCAGCCATATTGCCTATTTTGGACCATCCTTTTTTTGGCCGCAAATTACTTTTTGGTAATTCCTTTTTTCGGGCTGCAAATTTCTTTTAAAATTTTTTTGCAAAAATTTGCGGCCAGAAAAAAGGAATTAGCGGCCAAAAAAGAGTAATTAGCAGCCAGAAAAGTACCGTCCTTTTATAATTGAACCTCCAAGTTTTTAGAAGCTGCGCTATGCAGACGAAGATCGCGCCTCTCTTAAAAGCAGGATCAATTCATTGAAAGATGAACTGACTAATTCTGAAGGCACCAGTCAACAGACAAGCTCATTTCTGAATGACGAAATTGAGAAGATCAAACATCAGAAAGCACAGCTAAGACTTGAGGCAAGAAATTTTCTTAGTAATTGCAGGGGCAAATGCGTCCAGTCAATTTCAATTGGAATAGTCCCAGACGACAGCATACCAAGTGCACCCCCTCCAAAGAGTATTAAAATAGAGGAGTATGAGTAAGGGGTGTTGCGCTTGTTACTATATTTTTTTTTGTAAAAATAGCGAGTGTATTTTGCTGCGAAGCGGCGAAAGACCAGCACACTCCACATTGCAAGGAATTGGGGTTTTCTGAATATGTACCACCCTGTTCTACGGCTAGAGAACTCATACTCTTTGGAGGGGATGCACTTGGGCTTTCACGGTCCCGGACTTCATTACTAATTTTTTTTAAATAATAATATTGTTTTAGCACCTGCAATTAAAAAGAGAGCACACCAAACTGGAGACCGAAAATAAGATTTTGAAGGAGGAATTGGTCAGTTTGCACCTGCTTTTATGTAAACTAAGAAAAAATGTTTTGTTTCTATTTGAAAAAGCACATTTTTAGGAAAAACTAAAAAACAGGAAAAATAATACTCAGCCGAAAAAAAAACAAACACAGTTAACTTAAGATTTTACACCAACCTCCTTTATATCCAAAGAATATATACGTATAATTTTCTGGCTCTGACTCTCGCTCGGAGCCAGAGCTAGAGCAAATTTTTCAAAGATGAAAGCCCAGAGCAAGAACCGGAGCAATTTTTTTAACTAAGATTTCAGAGCCAGAGTCGGATCGAAAAATCGCAAAAATACATCACTGATGGGGGGACTCGACTGTAATAGAGCAAAAATTTATAATAATGGTTGACCAAGTCTGAGCCATCTAAGTAAGCAAATAATGACACTGAAAAAACGTCATTTTCTCAATTTACATTTCGTTAACTTTGATCATTTGAAAAAAAATTGAAAATCTAAGAATAGGGCACATTATATAAATTTAAAAAAACAAATAAAAAATCAAATTTTAACCCGATTTCGACATAATTTTAGACCACTAAAAGTACGGATGACTCAAAAGCTAAAGAGTTCGAAAAAACGTTGGAGATTTTGAAGAAAGACAAAGAATCTCTTACAAATCAGAACACAGAGCTGCAGCACCAACTAAATTCTTTAAAACCTCCTTGTCAGACACCCAGAAAAAGGTTTGGCATATGAACATTTTCCCAATTTTACTCATCACAAATTGTAGTTAGCTGACTGCCAAAGAGTGGTCAATGAGAATGAAGACTGTGAGAAGCACGCACTCAACAACTGTCAACTGAGCTGGAAAACTCCAGGAGCAAGATGGATTCTATGCGCAAAGCCCTTTTGGAGTTGGATGCTCAGTGCGACAAATTGATGGTTGGTTAGCTTAGCAAATAATATTTTTGTTGAATCAAGAAAGTTAGGACTGAAACCCTAGACCCTCCCTTCGATTGAAGACTGCCCTCACTCGATTAGAATAGCCTTATACAATTTTTTTGAGACAGCGAGAGTAGATCCAACAACTAGGGTTTTGAAATAATGGAAAAATGGAAAAAAAACAAAACGGTATAGAAACGTGGTTTAAAATTTTTGCTCGGGCAAAAAGTGAATCACCTTTTAGCTTTGTTTTGGTTAGAGAATACCGGATGGTCCAAAAAAATTCGGAAAATATTGAAAATTTTTTGTAGGTGGCTCCATTGATTTCCCCAGGAAAATCGATGTCAGTAATTAAACTACCTAGAAGCTCTTCCACACAATACACAAAATAATGACATAAAATGCATGAAAAACAATGGAAATAATTTTTCAGATGAAAAAAATTCAAAATTTTTCGAATTTTTTAGGCCACCTTGTACATACTCTTTGGGCTAAACGGGGTCACTTTTTTGTCCTGAGCAGAAAAGAAAAGTCACGTTTTTGTCCCGTCCTTTTTATCTTAGACATCCCCTTTATTATTCTCAAAAAGGTAAACAATTAGTTTTAGAATAAGCTTCGAGGAGTAGACCAAGACAAAAAAGAGATTCTCAATGAAAATAAATTACTGCACAAAGAGATGGAAGAGGTGCGCAAACAGTTGGAATCTCAGCACAAACTGCAGAGCAGTTTTTCTAATTTGCGGGAGGAGAACAGTAGACTGGCCTCGAAAATTGGATATTTGGAGGTATTTTTTGATAAAAATTACTACAGAGTGAATCCAATCCTAAAAAATCACTTTTTCTATGACCCGTATATGGCTTAAACTTAAATAATTTGTTTAAGAACGAGCTGAAAGAATCTCACACAGAGCATCGTCGTGAACTTTCCAGTCTGGCCAAGCAATTGGCTATGTCCAAAGAGAAAGAAGCCTCCAGAAATCCAATTGGATGCATTACAGTATTATTTTTCTCTATTTGAAATACAGTCGAATCGATCGATAAACCGTCATCCCCAAGTTCGTTCCACCTAGGGTCCGACACTTTTTTTACCTCGATTTTTAACTTTTTTGATAAAACTGATTCGTCAATCTAGTCCAAAATATCGCAAGGGTTCCAATTTTGCCGATCGTTTCCGTATTATCGAGAGGTGAGGATCTTAATGGTGAAAATTTTAAATTTTTGAGAAACGATTCAGAACGGAATCCTTGCGATATTTGGACTGGACTGATGAATCAGTTTCGGCAAAAAAGTTCAAAAATTGAGTTTAAAAAAAGGGTGGGACACTAGACGGGAACGAACTTGGGGGTGACGGTTTGTCGAGAGTCGACTGTACCAATTCACAATAAAATTCCATTATTTTTAGGTGAGCCAACTAGAGACGGAAATGAGACGACATGAATCTGAAAAGAAGTTTTTGGATAGGTTGAAAATCAAAAATCTAAAATAGATGCTAAATTTTTAATTTTAGGCAAGTGGAGCAAATCAAAAAAGAAGTGGATTCTGCAAATAAAGAGGTTTTCAGAGTTTTTGGTTTAGTAAAAAAATTCGGTGCGTGTATATGCGTTAACGTACCAGTAGCACTTTTGAAGACACGGTGGTTAGTAAAAATTTTTTTATATGAAAGTTTGAAAAAATCACAAATTTGAGTCAGTTATATTGCGCGCTCGCCTTTTGCTACGCTCAACAATTGTTAAGTTCGAAAATTTTAAAAATAGGTAAGATGTTCATTAGCTGGGAATATACCGTATTTTCTCTAATGATTTTAGACGGGCCGCAAAAATTTCATTGAGCTCTCAAGTTTAGGATCAAGGCTAGGGTCAATTAAAATCTGGGAGGAGAAGATTGGGCTATTTAGAACTTGGCCGATTATAAACTGGGTCACGATTTTGAGTGAAATAGCAGTGAAAAAGTTGTCGAAAAATTGGCATAATTTGAATGTGTCTAAATTTTAAAAGTGGTTTACCGTATTTCCTCTAATAAGCGCCCCCCCCTCGACTTTGAGGGTCTGGATCTCAGTGTAGAAGCAATATTTTGCAAAGCTGTTTGATACTTTTTCTTAACTCCTACGAGCTCTACCGATTCCACTTTTTAGATTTTGATTGAGCACCCGAAAATCTCGAAATCGAATTTCAATTTTTCCGATTTTTGAGGGTTTGAAAAATAAGCGCCCGTGGCGCTTCTTAGAGGAAATACGGTATCTTGGTAAGGCAAAAAGTCAATTTTAGTCAAAAAAAATTTTGAAAAAAAAATATTGCCGAGCCCTAAATACGTGACAGACCCCAAGTGCACCCCCTCTTCGGAATTTATTTTGTACTTTTAAAGGAAAATACGCATTTTTGGCTGAAATTTTTATTCTGAGGCACACCAGTCTGTTAAGATTCCTCAGCAATCCGAATCACAAAGCAGAATTTAAAAAATACTTAGTCGCTGAGATATGACCTAAAGTTGAAGTGTAAATATTTTTAAAAATGACCATTCAACTTTACTCCAACTTTAGATCATATCTCAACAACTAAGCATTTTTTTAAATTCTGGCTCGTGATTCAGAGTGCTGAGAAATTTTGAAGTACTAGGGTGCCTCAGAATAATAAATTTAAATGTGTAAAATGTGTACTTTCTTTAAAAAGCACAAAAAAAATTCGAGGGGGGGGGCGTGGGGTGGTGCACTCGGGGTTTACGAAATACGTACCTTTTCTATGTTATCCATGCTAAAACGTCAAAAATATTATTCCGACGTGTTTTGAGATGTAGCTTTATAGTGTACATCGGTAATCAGAATTTCTTGCTTCGTTGGCTTCGTTTGTGACTTCGTGTAATACATGTGCTTGGGAGTGAATAAAGTTTGCTTTCACCGTCTTATAATTGGCTATTTTGGGTACGTTTCCCGGCTAGCCACCCAAAATTCGGAAACGGGCCGCAACGGCGTTCTGCTGCCCGATTTTTTTCAAATGTTAACGTAATTTTGAACCACCATGTATTCTACCACATTCTCAAAACCTCAACAATCTTGGGGGAAGAGATCAATATTGTTGGTCAATAAAAATCTTGAAGGTCGATTATCTTAACCCACCGAATATACTAGTAACCATTGGTAGGATAGACGTCTATTTCCCGAAAATTTGGTCCCTGTCAAATAACCCGCCGTTGTTTTTCAGCTGGCAGAAACTAGGTCACGACAATGTGAGCTGATCAATGAAAACACCTCTTTACGCCAAGGACTAGCAGAGGCTATCAAGAAAGCTGAGCAATACCGCAATCAAAATGTAGAACTCGCCAAAACCAGCGACTCGCTCAGAGCTGATCTAGAGGCCAACATCGACCAATTGGTTAGTTGGGCAGCCCTACAGGGGCTATACAAACCTAAATATTTCATTGAAATTTTTTTTCAGAATATCTTCGAGGACAAAATCGCTGAACTAAGGTCCGAACTGGCGCAGAAAGAGAAATTGGCCAGTTATTTGCAGAGTGTGGTACAGCCCAAACAAATGCAGAAGTTGAGTCGGAAAACATCATCCCACACGCTTATTTCTACGGTGACGAAGCTATTTCGGTTTGTGGTTTTGTGAAAGATGTTATCAGACTTTTGAAAGATAGCTTTGAACAAAATAATTTTCAGAACATTGAGATAGAGTCCAAGCAGTGCGAGGAACTGGAGCAACGACGAAACGACATGCTCAACAATCTGGAACATCAGCGAAGAGGTAAGTCATCAGACTTTTTCTTGTTCGCAATGTATCCAAAAAACTTGGCCAACTTGGCCAAAAACTTTGAAAAAATTCTGATAGATCCCATCTCACCAATTTTCGAAAATTTTTGGGCCCTAACCAAGCACGCGCACTGAAGTTTCCAGCAAATCGGCTCGGAAGGTATTTTGCTGTGGGTTTCGGGACGAGCCGATAGGGAAGCCTAGGTCCAACGGATCACGTTAAAAGATAATTCCTGGTGAGCCGGGCATCAAAAAGCAGGCCCGTGCACATCTCCGCCAAATTTAGGATTCTGTGCAAAATAATAACCAGCAGTTTGAGAAAAGCTTCATTCCACTATTAGTTTTTCAACATTCTTAGTTTTAGTCCTTTCTGAAAGACAAAACGAGGTGGTGCCACTTTTGAAAACCCGGAGGCCAGATGAGGCAGTCAAGACAAGAGGTGAATAAGTCTTAATTAATAAACTCAATAAGGTCCATGCCAAATGTCGAATATGAAATTTTTTAGTGGTTTATCTGAATTTTCGGTTTTTTTTTCAAATGAACAATACAGCGAATAATTTTTGTTCTCAGACACCCTAGTTTTCAAAATTCCTTTATAAATCCAAATCAATGAAATTTCGAAA